>OX235274.1:125391675-125489493 GCA_944472155.2 Trichobilharzia szidati | reverse complement strand
AGGGTGATAATAAGCACCCTTGTCTGACTCCTGTGTTTACTCCAAATGCTTCGCTGAGTTTTCCGTTGTGGATCACTTGACATGTGCCGTTGTCGTACAGCTGTTGAATAAGGTTGATGAATATTTGGGGTACGCTGTAGTACTCGAGTAGTTTCCAAATTACTTCGCGGTCAACGCTGTCGAAGGCCTTCTCGAAGTCTATAAAGTTGAGGTAGAGATTTGATTGCCATTCCATGCTTTGTTCGATGATAATGCGTAGAGTTGCAATTTGGTCAGAACATGATTTACCTTTCCTGAATCCAGCTTGTTCTGGTCGGAGTTCTGTATCCAGTGCGTCCTTTATTCTCTCCAGGATGATGCGACTCAGGATTTTACTTGGCGTCGACAGGAGCATGATTCCTCGCCAGTTCTTGCAGAGTCCTAGGTCGCCCTTCTTTGGTAGTTTCACGAGGTAGCCTTTCCTCCAGTCAGTAGGCACCTTTCCTTCCTTCCACACCTTTTGCAATAATGGAGTCAGCATATCTGCTGTCGTTTCTGGGTCCGCTTTCAGTGCTTCGGGGGGTATTCCATCTGGTCCAGCTGCTTTTCCAGCTTTCAGAAGCTTGATTGCATTCAAGACTTCAGCTTTCGTTGGAGGATTGGTGTCAACTTGCAGTTGTGTACGTGCTGTTGTTGGTATTACTGGACGGGTTGTAGGTGGTGGTCGGTTCAAGAGTCCTTTGAAGTGGTCCGCCCATTGTTTAATCTGTCTTTCTTCTTTGGTAATTGGTTTCCCTTGGCTGTCTTTTATAGGTTTCACTTGTGTTGATCTCTTCCCGGATAGAGACTTGGTTATCTGATATAGTGTCCTCAGGTCCCTTTTGCCTGCTGCCTTCTCAGCTTCAGTAGCCAGGTTGTCGTAGAATTGTCTTTTGTCCTTCCTGGCACTCTTCTTCACTTCTTTGTCCAGTGCTGTGTAAGTTGAGCTTAGCGTCTCCTTCTCTTGTCCAACTTTGCATTGAATCATTTTCTCTTTCACCTTTCTCCTCTCCTCTATTAGCTTCCAAGTGTCCGTTGAGAGCCATTCCTTGTGGTATAATAAGGTGAGTAATTTTGAGGTTAGGCGCCGAGTTCTAGGTAAGGAGCAGAAATCAATCGACGAGGCTGTGAAATTATATCGACTGAGATGATTAGGATATGCGTTACGTGTGTCTAGTCATCGCCTTCCCCGACGGGCAATATTAGCTGATTTAGGGTCAAGCTGGAAAAGAGCTAGTGGCGGTCAAGCCAAAACATGGCGCCAGCCAATGAAATCTAAAACAGTTAGTCTAAGCCACGTAGGAAAATGTAGACTTCCTGGTTGTGGAGTCCTCGGGACGGTAAAAACAAATGGTTGGAAACAATTGGTGACATGGCTCAAACTCATCGTTCTCAATGGCTAGTGCAGATGCATCCACTCCTTGTGACTTATGATTTCCAATGAAACTGTTTTATTCTCCGTTATTACTATTCCTTTGTCTCACACCTCTGTTTACTGTCTATATTATGCATTTCTTCTGCTTTCTTCTCTTGCTTTGTGTGCTGTATGGAGTGGAGTTTGGCGACTTGAACTGCTGCACATCGGTGGAAAGTTCTATTTCGAAAACCGACTCACCGACCGATGACACCTAAATCCAAAGGATTTTCAACTGATGGGAGAGTTATTCCCTCTGGTTTGTAGGAGCTGACTTTTGCGTGTCCAATGCGCATGATTGCTCATTTCTCTGCGTTGCTTGAGAGCATCCGTTCTTTGGACCACTCTAACAATTTGTTGAGACCTCCCTGCAACTTGAGCGTGTCATTGTCGTCCTTCAGCTCCCTGCACATTTTTCAGTCATCTGCCTTTAGGACCATATCGGTGAAGACAAACGACTCCTATGTAAAGACTTTGGAGAGGTAGTTTGCCTTCGCATCTGCTTTTTCCTGATCTTCGATTGTTTCGTCAATAGTCAGGTCTGGGACCCCTTTGGATGTTTTACTGCTGAAGTTCATGTACGAGAAAATTTTCCTTGATGGTACCGTTGCATTTTGAGCCAGATGCATTTCGAACTTCATCCTTGATTGGCGGATTTCGGCAACAGCTTTGTTCCTAGCTTACTTACTTTACTTCGGCTATCTCCTACGGGAAGATGAGCCGGCTTCATGAACATCTCGAATCATCGCTGCCCAGGCGCGGCGATCTTATGCAAGGTTTTGCGACAGGGTTATCCAATTCTTCTTCCACAGACGGAGTCCGTAGACGGTTTGTAGCCCCAGGCACTCCATATCAGGTAAGAGAGTTCATGAAGTTTCATGGGAATTTGGTACGAGTGATGTCCCCAGAATCGCTCGGCCTTTTGTTTGAGAGTGCAGCTCTAGCCTTTACACAACCAAGTGTGACCTACAAGGCAGTAGGAGTGGAGTATTGAGTCCACTATCCATTGGCAGCCGGTGACCGGAGTTCGGTTCATACGCCTTTTTGAATGGGGCCAGACATCCAGGACATCCAACAAGCCCTTTGTCCATACGTCTGCCGGTGAGCTCCAGTGAGCTTCATACGCCAGTCGTTGGAGGTTTGGAATCAGGGTTTAGCCATCTCCCCTAGACTCTCATCCAATGGACAGTCAACCCGGTGAAGAGCGCCAGGCATCCGCTTTCGCCCTATCACTTTGGTGAAAAACACCTCCGCCACGTGAAGGCAGTGAGTAGGACTTCCTCAGGAGATGTTATGTAAGACGCCCGGTCATATGGGAGCATTTCAAGAGGTGTGCGGAGGGGTGGCCAACCCGCAGCGCAGGGCACCCACCCCCGACCATCCTGAGGCTTTGGAGGCCTTTGTTCCTAGCAGTGTTGTATGATTTCCTGGTCTCAGAAGTCTCAAGTGTAGCAAACAGGTTCCACCATTTATGTTTGCGTCTGAGTAACTTACGAATGTCTTGGTTTATAAATGGAGGACAATGTTTTCGTCCCTTTGAGATAGACTAAAGAATGAAAAGTTCGATTTCCTGTGCGTAAAGTTGCTTGAATTAGTCCCATGCAGCTTCTACGTGAGACCACATGGAACCAGTGTAAGCAACTTTAAGCTCAGGTAACCGAGTTTATGTTTAAAGTACTCTACAGAACATATGTCAAGCCTTACTGTTAATACTGTATGCAAGAAGTTAACCAAGGCTTCAAAAATGAGTTACAAGTCTTAGGAACTATATTAGTCAGCGATATCTCTTACCTTCATGATGACAAGAGGCTGGAATACGTAAACTTCTTCTCTGTATCATACCAAATGAGTAGTGGTGACGTAATTTTTGAACATCATATATTAAGGAGGAATTCGGGTTTTGACCTTTCTCACCCTTTTCTCCTTCCTTTGAGGATACTTTTGCGAGGTCACCACCTAATGATGCTCAAACAGCGGTCGAACTTAATACATTTGAAAGGTAGATTTTCACATAGGGGTGGTCATCGACTAGAACTCTTAACCCGATCAAGTAATGTCAACACCGTCGATGTACGCTTTCAAAGAGAAATTACATCTCTACAGGCCACGAAAACCTCTCATTGTTCTTTCTCTCACAATAAGTTCATAACTGACAGTGTAATATCATCGCTACTAAAACTATTGAATGCTTTAACATGAGAAAATTTTTTTGTAGGCGTAAATAAATTCTACCTGTATGAACACTTTATTTTCAGTCTTCAGGTTCAAGCATAGTTCATCGAGCCTGCATTGTTTTCTCTGGTACAAATCCAGTTACTTCTTAAAAACTTTCAGTTTTTGTGGCCCATTAGTTAAAACCATTGACTTCCAATTGCTGAAGTGTGGGTTTGAAATGTGCTCCACCCATGATGGTGGTTTGAGCAGTCTCATTTCATTTCAGTATGTTGATGGTGATCAGTACCAAGCAAACAGATTTTGGTGATTGTTGAGTGATATTTTATTTCATATTAAGGTATTTGATTTTCTTGAAAATGAGTATTAATCTCAACTGAACTATGAATGTAGAGTTATTTTGATGTGGTTGTGTTCTCTGAGCTGGATAGTTAATTTGCGAAGCTTTCATCACCCTGCTGGGTGACATCTTCAGCGCATACTTCAATTTGAAGTGAGCTTTTAGATTTCTCCACGAGTTTATTAATCATCTCTCCTGGCGACCTTGGACGTGATTGGTTGTTTTTGTGTGTTTTCACACCTTCTAGGTTACTTGTGGTATTGGAACTGATTATTTCTTTGACTTGAACTTTGACCCCTTGTGTGTGACGTTTCTTTCTTATCGGTTGATAAATTTTGTCTATCTCGATGTGTCTATTGATTGATGATTCACTGGAATGCCAAGCTTCTAAAAAATTCTCTAGCACTCTTGTTGTTTCCTCTGTCTAATATTTGAACGTTGTCCCAGTCGAATTGATGCCCGTGGTTGTCTGTATGTAGTGATATGAGGGAGTGGATATCATGTCTTTTGACGGCTAGCTTATGTTCGTGGATACGAAGACGAAGGGGACGTCCACTTTGGCCAATGTAGTGTTTTTCGCAGTTGATACAATTTATTTTGTAGATGATGTTGGTTTTATCTTCCTTCGCTGTTGAGTCTTTTGGTTGACATAGAACTGAGTGAATTGACTTTGTTGGTACGTG
This sequence comes from Trichobilharzia szidati, assembly GCA_944472155.2. Taxonomy (NCBI): domain Eukaryota; kingdom Metazoa; phylum Platyhelminthes; class Trematoda; order Strigeidida; family Schistosomatidae; genus Trichobilharzia; species Trichobilharzia szidati. Next base: position 125,484,866 of record OX235274.1, on the reverse strand, counting down.
TACGACGTCAATTCCTAAAGGTTTGAAGAGTCTTGTAGTGATTTCTGAGATATCCTTTATATATGGTAAGGCGATTTTCTTTGTGCTTTCCTTTGGGGTTTTTGGTTTGATAGGTTGGCTTGGGGGTATATGTCTTTTGATGAAATTCCGTGGATATCCATTCTTTTGGAAGACGTCCATGAGATATTTTTCTTCAATTTTCCTTGAGGTGGGAGTGCTGCAATGAGTCCTGGCTCTCTTGAATAGTGTTTGCATGCAATTCCTCTTGTGTGCTATTGGATTGTTGCTGTTGTAATTCAGGATTTGGTCTGTGTGAGTTGATTTTCTATAGACTTGAGTTTCTAATTCCCCTGTTGTTTTTCGCTCGACTAAGACGTCCACAAACATAAGCTAGCTGTCAAAAGACATGATATCCACTCCCTCATATCACTACATACAGATGAGATCTAATTGAAAACAATATTGTTCGCTTAAATGTGTTGTTCTACATTTGAAAAAACCACACATACAAAGAAGGAATTAATATTACACTATGGGCACCAAGTGATGTGCTACACATAGTCCTATAATTTGTGCGAAAGCTGAGTTACTGTCCGAACACCCTGCCCGGAGCAGATTATAAATGAGGGAAGAAATTTGACGAAACTATATAATTGAACGATGGTGAAGAGAGAACTATTGTGTGAATGTAAGTAAACATTTTCAAAGCCTGGATGATAACAATTGTGAACAATTTTCAGCCCTGTCACCAACATTCCGCAAATATTTAATCCTAGTATCTTAAGGACCTTCACACAGATGGTGACATCGCGGCACAAATGAACAATCAGAGTCTTTATGAATTGGTGTCACGTTTTCATTTATTATTATTATTCCCTTGGGTTCCTAGTGGAACATAGGGCCTCAACTGCACGTCTCCACTTGTTTCTGTCTTCTGCTGTACTTTTCACCTGCATCCATGTTAGTCCATACTGTTTCAGCTCCTCTTCACACGATCTCCTCCATGTCATTCTTGGACGTCCCACTCGCCGCTTCCCTTTCGGGTTCCACTCGAGTGTTGGCCTGACGCGCGATGTCACCCAACGGCCTCCTCAGTGAGTGTCCAATCCATCTCCACTTTTTCCTGCATATTTGTTGAGCGATTGGTTCTTGTTTTGTTTGTTCCCATAGTTTCTTGTTGGTCATTCTTTCTGGCCATCTGATCTTCAGTATAGAGCGAAGACAGCTGTTGATAAAGGTCTGCAACAGGCTGTTGGAAATATTCTTGGTGACCCGCCAAGTTTCTGATCCGTATAGAAGAACTGACTTGACGTTTGTATTGAAAATCCGAATCATTTTGTTGTTGATGCAGGCTGAGTGACGAAGATTTCCAGATTGGTTTCAGGTTGATGAATGTGTTTCTCGCCTTCCCGATTCTCGATTTGACATCCTCGTCCGTTCCTCCTGTAGTTGAGACAATGCTCCCCAGATAAGTGAAAGAAGTAACCTCTTTCAAATCCCTCCCGTTGATGGTGATTGGCACTGGATGTTGCTGCTGTTGTTGGTTGGTTATTTTCATAACCTCCGTCTTGTCTATGTTCACCTGCAGTCCTGTCTTTGCTGCTTCTTCGACCAGTTTGTCGGTTTTTGCTTGTAAGTCTTCGATTTTGTGTGACATCAAACATAAATCATCCACGCGCGAAATCCAGGTCTTCTAGGTTCTTCACGTCGGTCACAGGATATCCCTGTCTTCTCGTTTCCCACTGTCTGACGACGCATAATCCAGTCCACCACAATTAGGAATATCATTGGTGATAATAAGCACCCTTGTCTGACTCCTGTGTTTACTCCAAATGCTTCGCTGAGTTTTCCGTTGTGGATCACTTGACATGTGCCGTTGTCGTACAGCTGTTGAATAAGGTTGATGAATATTTGGGGTACGCTGTAGTACTCGAGTAGTTTCCAAATTACTTCGCGGTCAACGCTGTCGAAGGCCTTCTCGAAGTCTATAAAGTTGAGGTAGAGATTTGATTGCCATTCCATGCTTTGTTCGATGATAATGCGTAGAGTTGCAATTTGGTCAGAACATGATTTACCTTTCCTGAATCCAGCTTGTTCTGGTCGGAGTTCTGTATCCAGTGCGTCCTTTATTCTCTCCAGGATGATGCGACTCAGGATTTTACTTGGCGTCGACAGGAGCATGATTCCTCGCCAGTTCTTGCAGAGTCCTAGGTCGCCCTTCTTTGGTAGTTTCACGAGGTAGCCTTTCCTCCAGTCAGTAGGCACCTTTCCCTCCTTCCAGACCTTTTGCAATAATGGAGTCAGCATATCTGCTGTCGTTTCTGGGTCCGCTTTCAGTGCTTCGGGGGGTATTCCATCTGGTCCAGCTGCTTTTCCAGCTTTCAGAAGCTTGATTGCATTCAAGACTTCAGTTTTCGTTGGAGGATTGGTGTCAACTTGCAGTTGTGTACGTGCTGTTGTTGGTATTACTGGACGGGTTGTAGGTGGTGGTCGGTTCAAGAGTCCTTTGAAGTGGTCCGCCCATTGTTTAATCTGTCTTTCTTCTTTGGTAATTGGTTTCCCTTGGCTGTCTTTTATAGGTTTCACTTGTGTTGATCTCTTCCCGGATAGAGACTTGGTTATCTGATATAGTGTCCTCAGGTCCCTTTTGCCTGCTGCCTTCTCAGCTTCAGTAGCCAGGTTGTCGTAGAATTGTCTTTTGTCCTTCCTGGCACTCTTCTTCACTTCTTTGTCCAGTGCTGTGTAAGTTGAGTTCAGCGTCTCTTTCTCTTGTCCATCTTTGCATTGAATCATTTTTTCTTTCACCTTTCTCCTCTCCTCTATTAGTTTCCAAGTGTCTGTTGAGAGCCATTGCTTGTCTTGTTTCTTCTTTCTTCCTAAAACCGTTGAACACGTTTCGTTGAAAATTACCTTCAGAGAGTTCCAATGGTCTTCCACGGATGATTCCTCAGTGGTGCCACGTAGTGTTTCCTGCTTTGCTCTGACAGTTGCAGTGAAAGTGTCCTTTGTGGTTGTGTCTTTCAGTTTTTGTGTGTTGAACTTGCATTGTGGCCTGTCCCCAGGTATCCTCGAGGCTTTCGGCTTCACCTTGAAAGTCCCTTGTACTAGATAGTGGTCTGAACCCACATCTGCTCCTCTCCTCGATCTTGTGTCCAGTAGGCTCCGTCTCCACTTCCTTGAGATTGAAATGAAGTCTATCTGGTTTGTGGTGTGTCCATCTGGTGAAATCCATGTTGCCTTGTGTATATCCCTGTGTTTGAACACACTGCCACCAATCACCATATCATTGAAGGCGCAGAAGTCTGAGAAGAGTTCACCATTTTCGTTCATTTCACCGAGGGCCTCACGACCCATGGTGAGTTCTCTTCCTGTATTGTCTCCTCCCAGTTTCGCATTCATGTCGCCCATCAGGATTTTGATATCGCTCTTTGGGACGTTGTCCATTACTGTTTGTAGTTGACTGTAGAAATCCTCCTTCTTCTCATGTTCTGAGGTGTTTGTAGGCGCGTAGCACTGAATGATTGTAACCTTCTTTCCTTTTGAGTTGAACCTGGCTGTCATTATCCTGGAGGAGATTGGTTCCCACTGCATGAGAGCTTTAGCCGCCGCTGGTGACATCATGATGGCTACTCCCTCGGTGTGCTCGTGATTGTCCTCTGGGTGACCGGAGTAGATTATTGTCTCTCCAGTTGATAGTTGGCTCCTTCCACATCCGTTCTATCTGCTCTCGCAGATTCCCAACACTTCTATTTTATATCTCCTCATTTCTGCGGCTACCTGAGCAGCCTTCCCAGCTTCGTACATTGTACGAACATTCCACGTCCCCATCCTTATTTTCGCTTTCATCGAAAGAAGGCACATCGGCTGACTGGCTTCCCGAAGGCTTTCACCAGCCCGCGTCATTTCACTTCCCCGATTCCAGCGAAAAATAAGGTCACTATTTGTAATTTTAGAATTTTGAATATATTTGTGCGTTGAAGTTTTAGTATCAATTTGGTTAAGTTTTGGGGGTGGAGTTGCTAGCACCACGCCCCAACCCTCCCTCTTTATCCGGCCTTGGGACCGGCTAGAATACTAGTGACCTAGTAATCTAGGCGAGGTTTTCGGGTAGCTTATTTACGTATAATAGGAATAGCAGGGTGCGTAGTACAGTTTCTTGAGGTACTTCACTCAGTACTGCTTTCCACTGTGACAGTACACCATTAACCCTTGCCTTTTATCTTCTCTCCGTTAGCTAGTGCTTAAACCAGATGTTCTCGTTCGCTGTTTCACTTCTGTGAGGAACACCTTCACCACGTCAAGACAGTGATCACGACTTAACTTGTGGAGAGGCTGTGAACGTGTGTGGCTACATGAGAACCTTTCGAGGTGGGAACTGAAGTCTACTCACCCTCGGCCATGCTAGGTCATTCATGAGGGCAAAGATAGACTTAATCTCTCTCCAGTGTATTTATATAACTAACCAAATATCCTATCTAGTATCACCAGACTTCATTCAAAAATATTTTCTAATGAATATATTATTTTCAAGAGTTGGTTTGTAAGGATTAGATTTGTTTTTACGAGTTTGACCACGGATTGATATCAGTTAGAGAATCATTAAAAGCCAGCATGAAGTACTGGGCAGCTGTTTCGTCCTAGTTTGGGAACCATCGGCAGTACGCACCCACCCCACAGGGGGTTCGAGCCCAAGACCTTTCGGTTACAAGGCAAGCTAGCTTGTAGACCTTCGCCCCTGTAAAATGTAAGATGCTGCTACAGGACTGGACTACGCCAACTCCTAGCTTAGTGATAGGGAGTGAAGTGATAGAACATGTTGACCACTTCACCTATTTGGGAAGTTGTATCAGCACCAACGGATTGATTGGTGACGAAATCTCAGCACGGATCCAAAAAGCTCGGACTGCTTTTGCTAACTTACACCATCTCTGGCGTAGGCGTGACATCCGGCTATCAGCCAAGGGACGTGTGTACTGCTCAGCAGTTCGCTCCGTCCTTCTCTATGGCTCTGGAACATGGCCAATACGAGTTGAAGACATGAAAAGGTTGACTGTTTTTGATCATAGATGTTTACGATCTCTTTCTCACGTTAGGTGGTATAATAAGGTAAGTAATGTTGACGTTAGGCGTAGATTATTGGGCAAGGAGGGAAAATCAATCGACGAGGCTATAAAGTCACATATATTGAAATGGCTAGGTCACGTGTTGCGCATGCCTAACCATCGCCTCCCCCGACGGGCATTACTAGCTGATATAGGTGCAGGTTGGAAAAGAGTAAGTGGTGGCCAAACAAAAACATGGCATCAATCTATGAACTGAGTCAGGTAGGGAGGGAGATGCAGACTTCCTGACTGGTTGGGGCCCTCGGGACTCTAAGAATCAATGGCTGGAGACAATAGGTGACATGGCTCAAAATCGTTGTCAATGGCTTACGCAGATGTATTCAGTCTCTGTAATCTTTCATATTCCTTTCTACCATTACTCATTCTGTTTCACTCTTATACTTGTCAAAACTCTATTGATTCTCTTCACTCATTTTCTTGTCTACCTTTGTGTGCTCTTTGGAACGTGGCAATTCGAACTACTGCACTTCGGTTCCAAGTTCTATGTTGAACCCAGACAGAGAGACAGCTTGTAGACCATTCAGCCACTGGGACCCGACCCAATTCAATGGTCAACCCATGAACTCTAACTTCCCAAACTAGGACGAAGGAAACAGCTGTCCAGTGCTCTGGTGCTGGTTTTCAATGGTTCTCTAACTGATATCAATCCGTGGTCAAACTATTATTATCTACCTAGTTTTACTGGCTTACTCTTAAGATCGTCCTAAGGTCATTATTGACGGGTGTCTAACAAGTTTAACTTCGTTCCAATTGCATCACACTAAATTATTATTTTCTTTTTCCTACTTTAAAAATAGCAAAAAGATGGCAGTTTCGCTGGAGATATTTGGGGTGAAATAGATACTCGTTTTGCATTCTGTGCTGTCGCCATATTACACATACTTGGTATGCTATCAAATGATGTTATTGATATTGAAGCCTGTGCTACATACCTTGAACAATGTCAAAATTTAGACGGTTGTTTTGGTACTCAACCTGGAAGTGAATCACACGCTGGTCAAGCATATTGTGTTGTCGGTGCTTTAGCTATCCTACGTCGGCTGCGTCGACTGAATATAGATCGTGCTGCTTGGTGGTTAGCTGAACGTCAACTTCCTAGTGGAGGTTTGAATGGTAGACCTGAAAAGCAGCCTGATGTTTGTTATTCATGGTAAGTTCAGATTTTATTTTTTATTTTGCAAGTGTTGACTAGCAGGTCTGTCTGTCTGTCTGTTTTCAACGTAGAACTTTGCACCGATGTGCGGCAGTTCAAGTCGCCACACTCCACGCCATGTAGCACACAAAGCAACAGAAGAAAGTAAAAAGAAACGCAAAACAGAGACAGTAGACAGGAATATGAGACAAAAGGAATAGTAATAACGGAGAACAATATAGTTTCACTGGAAATTATAAGTCACAAGGAGTGGATACATCTGCACTAGCCATTGAGAACGATTTTGAGCCATATCACCGATTGTCTCCAGCCTTCATTGGTTTTTACTGTCCTGAGGACTCCAACCAAGAAGCCAGTCTACACCTTCCTAAGTGGCTTAGACTAACTATTGTAGATTTCATTGACTGGTCCCATGTTTTGGTTTGACCGCCGCTATCTCTTTTCCAGCCTGACTCTGTATCAGCTGACATTGCCCGTCGAGGAAGGCGATGACTAGGCATGTGCAACACATATCCTAACCATCTCAGTCGATGCAATTTCACAGCCTCGTCAATTGATTTCCCCTCTACACTTATATATATATATGTTTATATACATAGAATATTCTAGAATAGTAGTCAATAACAATATTAGTGTTTTTCAAATAATATTAATGAAATCATCATCAGCTGACATTGGTTAGAGGACCATTGGAAAACCTGGGAGTACTGGCAGGGTGCAGCAGGTTGAGTGTGAGGACAAATACTCGCCGAAGACATTGGCTAGCGGTCGCGCTATGTCGTGAATTGGCAGAAGTTAGAATTCGTGGGCCATTGGATTGGGTGCCAGTAGTCCAATAGTCTACGAGTTCGCTTTGTAACCAGAAGGTCCTGGGTTCGAGTCCCGGTGGTTGGTGCGTACCGATGAAGAGTCCCAAACTAGTGAGACGAAACGGCTGTGCAGTACTCCCTGACTGGTTTTCCAATGGTCCTCTAACCAATGTCAGTTCATGATGAAAATCCTGTAACCAATCAATCAAATCCCTACAAACCAACGATTGAAATTACAGTTCATTAGAGATGCTTAAATAATAATAATAAAAATATGGTATCAAATAGAATATCAAATAAAATTAAGGAAATTTGTACAAAAAGTTGAGCATCATTCGAGCCTAGATGGCCAAGGTAAGGACAGTGTCTGAACTGGCCTCTTTTGGATACATAAATTAGGCTTCTTAATGTGGATCTCAACGGCCTCAGCAATATTTAGTAGTCCAACTCTTAAGGCGAAGTTAAGATTAATTAGTTGGTATGCGGTAAATGACTTTGAAAGCCACCTCATTGACATCAATCTTGTGTTCTGTCTGTATCCACAAGATGAGATAGAATAACGCTACGAATAGATTTTGTTTGTCCTTTTACTTAACTATTATGCAGGATGATGTTCGGAAATCCGACGAGAAACATGCCTAATTGTACGGCCTATGCAACTAACTGGCTCCACAGGAGCACTAATATTGTAATTGACTACTATTCTAGAATATTCTATGTACATAAACATATACGTATAGGAAATTATCGAAAAGGATGTTCTTCTTTGCTCAATTATGTTGAGATATATATCAAAGAAACTATTTTTTCACTTTTAAAAATAAATGTTTTACAATCTTATTTTTTCTCTCTCTCTCCCTCTTAACTCTTTTATAGGTGGGCTGTAGCCACACTAACCATTCTTGGCCGGCTCACGTGGATTAAACACGATGATTTGACTCGATTTATTTTAGCTTCACAAGATATTCAATCTGGTGGGATAGCTGATCGACCAGGGAATATGCCTGACCCATTTCATACGCTATTCGGTCTAGCTGGCCTCTCTCTGCTGGCTCGTGTAGATGCAAACGCTATCGCTCTCCGCCTACAGAATCATCATCATCATGCCTCATCGCAAAATGGTGGACCGAATCATGATAATAATGGCGGTGAAATTGACGAAGAACGCGAAGAAGAAGAAGATCCAGCTATCATTGCCCTGAAAGTTGCTTATAATAAACTGAAACCTATTCATCCGGTGTTATGTATGCCACAATATGTGATTGATCGATTGAAATTAAAATTTCAATTACTTTGAAGGTTTAATTAATTCAATGTGTACAAGTTTTAAGTAGCAATTGAACACATTGAATAGTACTTTAAGCTATCATTACTATTATAATATATTTGTAAATAATTTTAAAAGAAATAGTAATAATAATAAGAATCGTAATATTATTTTCATTTTGGATAATTGAATTGTACAGACGACTATATGCCATCATCATCATTATCATTGATTGTTTCGCTGACTGATAGAATGTCTTCTTGGAAGTATCTTTCTGTGTGGAACACATTCCTAGAATAATTAATTAACTAACTAACTAACTTCACTGTGACCTGGTCGAAATAAATTTAATATTCTACCTCTTCGAAGCATATTATTTTTTTTCCTGTCGTTTGTACGCATTCTTGGTTATTTTGTTATGTAATTGATATTATTATTATTTTCATTAAACAATTTGTGACGAATGATAATAATAATTATTTTGCTTATCGACTTTTGATTCTGAACAATAATAATAATAATTTGCTTTATTCCAAAACAGTACTTGTGATACAGAATGGAATTCTCAGCATTTTTTTTACTACAGTATTGCATCCAGTTAGTACATTATTGATAAATAGAATTCTACATAGATTAAGGGTAGTGTCAGTTCATTATGACAACAACACATTGGCATGTCGGTAGCAAAGCCAAAGTTGAACAGTGTTTGAGGGTGTTTGAAAAGTGGGAGCTGTCTTATTAACAGGCATAAGCGAGAGAAAGAGACAAAGCAGCACATAACGGAAAGAAAAGAGAGAGAGAAAAGGAAAAGAAAGAAAGAAAATGTTGTACCTATTGATGATATGAGTTGGAAAGACGAGATCCAGTTGTTCTACTGACTATTTAATAAGTTATAGGTGTCACGCCTAATGCTTTCTTCATCACACAGAACACGAGCTAAGTAGGGTATGGCTGAGTTTTTGTACTTGCTGGTGCGAGCATATAGTTTTCTATATAGGCTTCTGGTTTTACCTGATGAGATGCAAGGGGAGAGTTGTGAGTGAGGAGGGTGGTGTGAGTTAGATAGAATGAACTTGGCCAATTTTTCACATGAGTCCAAGTGCCTGCCTGTCAACCAGAATATTAACAAGCTGGTTAAGTGGTACGTTGCTTACCCTGCTGACAACCTTTAACATCCTGCGTAATATGTTATAGTCTTTCTTCAGTAGCCCTGGAAAAACTAAGGGGGAACAATAGAGAATAATAGGCAGAATGCGAGAGTTAACGAATCGTAAGAGTAAGGGTTGGGTTATTCCAGAATGTCTTAACTTCTTGATGTAGAAGGTAAGACAGAATATTTTCTTAGAAATCATCAAGATATGAGACGACCAGGAAAGATCACCAGATAGAATGACGCCTAGGTATTTAATTTCCGACTTGGTTTCTATTTCAGTGCCATCTATGTTGCACACCTCGTGAGTGCTAACCAGTTTGTTTAGGTCAGATTTATGCCTAAAGGTGAAATTGACTGTTTGACATTTAGAGGGATTTAAGGTTAGACCGTTTTCCTTGGACCACTGGCTGATTTCTGATAAAAAGCCATTTAGTTTTGAGCAGTCACTTTGACATTTGATAGGCAAAGATACAGTCAGATCGTCAGCATATTTGACAAAATTAATGTCATTTGAAAATGGTAAGTCATGTAGAAAGAAAGAAAGAAAAGAGAATAAATGTTTTGCAAAGTTATTTGTTTTTTGAAGAGTTGATTTGTAAAGGATTAGGTTTATTTTTAACCAAGTTTGACCACGGATTGATATCTCAGTTAGAAAGAACCAGTGAAAAATAAGCACCCGGAGTACTGGACAGCTAGCTAGCTGTTTCCTCCTTCCTTGTTTGGAAATCTAACTGAGATATCAATCCGTGGTCAAACTCAAGAAAAAAAAATCTAATCCTTACAAATCAACCCTTGAAAATTAATTTGATGCTTCCTAGTGACTTGCTACAGGACTGAGTTTCCTGGAGTTCTAGTGAGAAGTCGTGACCAGTGAGGTCCATCCAGTTGGGAGTGAGGATAGATTTCCCACCGATGACATTGGTTGGTGCCAGTCGAGCTAAATGCATCACGAATTGGTAGAAGTTAGAAATCATGGGCTCTGGCCATTGAATCAGTTCGGGTCCCAGTGGCTGAATGGTTTACAAGTTAGCTTGCCTTGTAAACGGAAGGTCCTGGGTTTGAACTCCCTGTGAAGTGGGTGCGTACTGCCGATGATTCCCAAACTAGGACGGAGGAAACAGCTGTCCAGTACTCCCTGTGGCTGGTTTTCAATGGTTCTCTCTAACTAAGATATCAATCCGTGGTCAAACTCGTCGTTAAAACGAATTTATTTGTGATATTTCAAATATTATCCAAAGGTATAGGGGTTCAGTAGAACATATCTATTTCACCAAATCAATTTTGGACTCAAATAGAGACCACGTAGCGATAGGCAGCTATCATTGGTGAGGGTTAGTGACAAGACTGTTGCTCCTCTTTTGAACACATGAGTGTTGACTACGATCACGCCCTGGTTCGTACTCGTTTATGCTTACGATTGGACAATGGACATAAAAGAAACTGTTAGCAACGAAGTAGTTACGCGCTGCACTCCCCACCAACTTGATCAGTAGACTGAGTCCCTGTTTAAAGCAGAAATAGCGAAACGCGTATATGAGGTCGACAACAAAACTCAGCCTGAGGAAGCGTGGCACAATATACAGCTAGCTAGCTGTAGACACAGCTGTAAAGACTGTTGTAATAACGTAAAACCAAAAGTTAGTGAATTTCTACTACCTCCTTCGAACTGATTGACGCAAGAAGAGAGATTCTAGCAACCTCCGAATATAATGAGCAGCTTCCACTGCTCAAACGAAAACTAACAAGAAGTTTTCACAACGACCCTGAACAGTGGTGGGCCACGAAAGCGAAAGAGATGGAAAAGGCATCGGCGATAGGTGGTAACACCAGACAACTATTTAGACTTATCAGGGAAACAGGTGGCAAAAGGCAAATGATAAGTAAAACAATCTCTGAGAAAAATGGCACTATAATTAGCACTTAGGATAGACGACTGGAACGCTGGAAAGAACACCATGAGGAGCAGTTTAATTGGCCTACAGCCACACTTAACCTGCCGAACATCCAACACTTCTCTGAATGGGATATAGACACAGGTCCTCCGTCCCTAACTGAGGTCACTAAGGCTGTCACTAGTCTGAAACGAGGCAAAGCAGCAGGACCTGACAGAATGACTTTAGAGGTATTTAAGTACGGTGGAGACAGTTCACTGTCTGCGTTAACTAAGGTACTAAGTAGGGTCTGGGAATCAGAGGAAATCCCGTTGGGTTGGTATATATCACTGATTATCCCTATATACAAGGAGGGAGACAAGTCTTCCTGTGATAATCACAGGGGGATTAGCTTGATTAGTATGGTATCTAAAGTTCTAGGCTCAATAATAATGCGTAGAATAAGTGGTGCTCGGGAGGCACAAACACGAGAGAACCAGGCAGGCTTCAGACCGATTCCCGTACATAGGCATACTTAGCGGTGTCAATTCATCAGCGTATTTCTTGACCCGAAGGTGGCACTCGATTCGGTCAACCAAGAGGTACGTACTATGTCAGTGTTTGCCTGTGAAGGGAATGTCAAGAAAATACATTGCACTGATCTAGGCACTCACTCTACTCGAACTCATGCAGTCAGCCAGGTAAGAGCCTACGGACAGTTGTTATCTGACAACTAGTGGTGTCCGTCAGCGATGCCCACTATCCCCATTTCTATTCAATTTCATCATATCTGTAATAATGGACTTAACCCTAACTCACTTCAGTGACTCAGAGATTAACTTGTCAACACGAAATAATCTCATTGACTTTGAGTATATGGATGATATGATAGAGAAGATTTATAGCTCAGGTGGATGATTTTGATGCAGTCGTGTTCTCTAAGCTGGTGGATGGTTTATTTGCGAAGATTTCATCACCCTACTAGGTGACATCTTCAGCGCATACACTTCAATTTGAAGTGAGCTTTTAGATTTCTCCACGAATTTATTATTCATTTCCCCCGGTGACCTTGGAAGTGATTGGTTGTTTTTGTGTGTTTTCATACCTTCTAGGCTGCTTGTGGTATTGGAACTGATTGTTTCTTTGATTTGAACTTTGACCCTTCGTGTGTGAGGTTTCTTTCTTATCGGTTGATAAATTTTGTCTATTTCGATGTGTCTATAGATAAAGAATATATATAAAGGATATCTCAGAAATCACTGCAAGACTCTTCTTCAAACCTTTAAGAATTGACGTTGCACACAAACGAACAGAATCACTTCACTCAGCTCTATGTCAACCAAAAGACTCAACAATGAAAGAAGATAAAACCAACATCATCTACACAATAAGTTGTAACAACTGCGGAAAATACTACACTGGCCAAAGTGGACATCCCCTTCGTCTTCGTATCCACGAACATAAGCTAGGCGTCAAAAGACATGACATCTACTTCCTCACTCATTTCACTACATACAGACAACCACGGATATCAATTCGAGTGAGACAACGTCCAAATATTAGACAGATGAAACAACAAGATTGCTAGAGAATGTTTAGAAGGCTGCCTGGTATTCCAGTGAATCATCAATCAATAGACACATCGAGATAGACAAAATTTATCAACCGATAAGAAAGAAACCTCACACACAAAGGGTCAAAGTTCAAGTCAAAGAAACAATCAATTCCAATACAAGTAGCCTAGAAGGTGTGAAAACACACAAAAACAACCAAAGAGTCACGTCGAAGGTCACCGGGAGAGATGATTAATAAACTTGTGGAGAAATCTAAAAGCTCACTTCAAATTGAAGTATGCGCTGAAGATGTCACCCAGTAGGGTGATGAAATCTTCGTAAATAAACCATCCACCAGCTCAGAGAACACAACACATAATTAATAGTCCATTAGTTAACATTGTGTCAATTGAAAGCATATAAATTGCTTAGTCATTAAGGAAAATAAGATAAAATATAAATGGACAGTTAGGTGACCTACTGATTTATTTACAATCACAATTGTCAGACAGCTGTTTCGTCCTAGTCTGGGACTCTTCAACAGTACGCACACACTGGGGTTCGAATCTAGGACTTTTCGATAATGAGGTGAAGTCATATACCATTCAGCTACTGGGGCCCGACCTTGAATGGTCTGTAAATTCCAACTTCTGTCAATTCGTGGTCTCCGGTGGGTGCGTATTGACGAAGACACACCCAGACTAGGACGAAACAGTTGTCCAGTACTTCCCGTTGGTTTTCCAGTGGTTCTCTGGCTGATGTTAGCTAGCTCGTGATGAATCCTGGAACCAATCATCTCCTTGCAAAACAACATTTGATAATTTAGAATAGCTATTCCGACAGATTTATCGAGAAACACATGACAAAGAAAGCGGAAAAGGACTACTCACTATCTGTAAACAAGAAGCCTCTTTTTATACGACTGCAATTCAGGGGTGATATATCAAGTGAAATAATTATGAAGAAATTAATAAAATCAGTTCAAAGAACTTTTAATGCTGGCGAACTACACGTCTTATTCTCTACACGACCGATGGTGCTACCTTGACTGAAAGATGAAGTACCTAGACTAGCCACTTCAAATTGTATCTATCAATTGCAACTGTGCTTGTGGAGCAAGTTATATTGGCCGTTGCTCTAGGAACTTGATTTTTCGTGCTAGCTCGAGAACATCTCCCACTCTGGTGTAGTGAAAACCATTAACAGTTCAATATTAGACCACCTGTTCCAAACCGGCCGGCCACAAAGCCAGCCAACATTGAAGAATCCTTCTCTATAATCTACGGGGCGCCTAATAAACTGCCAAAATCATCGAAGCACCGCATACTCCAAACAGCAGAGGCCATTGCAATTCGCCTCAAACAACCAGTATTCTGTGTTCAAAAGAAGCAAGTCTAGCCCTTACTACTGCCCTGGCCTTCAGTAGAAACCATAAATTCATGAATTTGTAATATTATCTTCCCTAATTTTTCTGACATTCAGTGTGTATTGTTATGTTGATGCTACTGAACTGTAATCCATTGATATTTTTATTATTGATTCGATGTTATTTAAACAACGTTAATGTTGTTGTTCATAACACTAATTCATTGATTCACTATGATGTATATACAACTGTAGAGCCTATTGATGAAGTTATCCAAAAGAGTACTCTTTTTTCAGTATCCATTCTTTTGGAAAATTTTAATGGGCACTTTTAATAAGTTAATTTAGAATTCCCAAAAGCCCTGCCATCTGAATATTTATGATTAATAAAATATAAGTTTCAAGGGAGAGGTTGAGTTATATTCAATAGTGTGAGGGAAATATACATGCCATAAAAATATAAACAAAGAAAAATGGGGCATGCTGAATGTAAGTTCGAGGGTTGACAGATAAAAAAATGTAGTCATAAAATGACACAGAGTGATGGTCATATAGTCAGTGAACTGTAATCAAATAATAAAGACAAGATAAGCTTGGTGTAAACTGAACAGTAACAACAACCAGCACCAATCACCATCGACAGGAGAGATTTGGCAGAGGTTAATGTGTTCACTTATTGGCCGAGGAAGCATCGTTTCAACTACAGCCATTCGGAACGGACGAAGATGTCACAGGCAGCCAGTGGGGATCGGAAAGGCAAGATACGCCTTCATCAACCAACCTGAGACCAGTTTCGAAATCTTCTGTACTCACTCACTCAGCCTGCCAGCCAGGATAAACAAAAAGATTAGTTCGCTTTCTGTTCAACACAAATGTGAAGTCAGTCAGTGAGTTCTTATATACGGGTCAGAGAAGCATTTCCAACAGCCACCTGCAGACTTTCGTCAGCAGCTTCCCCCTTCGTTGGCTGGTTTCAAACTGAAGATCAAATGGCCTGGCGGCCGGCCAGCCAGAAAGAATCAGCAATAAGAAACTCTGGATGACAAAAAAGGCGACAGGCAAGAGCTGACTGCTCAACAAATATGTAGGAGAAAATGGAAATGGATTGGAAACAAGCCACTGAGGAGGCCATGAAATGACATCGCGCACAATGCAGGCCATCGCTCGAATGGAATCCCAATGGGAAACGACGAGTGGATCTCCGGTGTAAGGGTGACATGGAAGAGGTCGTGTGTAGAGGAGGAGATGAGAAATTATGGGGAACCGTGGACCCAACTGAAGAGGGCAGCAGAAAATAGAAAAAGTGGAGATGTGTTGTTGAAGCAGTATGTTCCTCTCGGAACTCAAGGGAATAATAATAATAGATTTTCCCATTGATTGATTGGACCGAATTGCTCGGTCTCAGGTTGACATGTCGGCTTCTTGTGCAGATGCTTCGACGATGTCTGGGCATTTAATTAGAATTTAATCTGTGGATGGTGACTAGCAGTGGAATCTGGCAGGATGCGCATTTCGTCCTATTTGATACTCATCAGTTGGATGTACCTGCATTTCCCAGTGAGTGATGATGTTCCCACCGAGGCTCGAACCCAGTGCCCATTGGTTTCAAACACCAAAGCGTTATCCACTAGATCACTTGGGCCACATACCCAGCATCGTCGAGGTATCTGCACACGAAGCCAACATGTCAACCTGAGACCGAGCACTTCGGTCCAACCAATCAAATAATTAATATGACCCGTTGCACAAGAGGTGGCTCTCGTGGCCCAGGTGGTCTAGTGGATAACGCTTTGATGTTTGGAGCTATGGGCACTGGGTTCGAGCCTCAGTGGGAACATCATCAAATACATCCAGCTGACGAGTCCCAAATAGGACGAAATGCGCATCCTCGTTTCCACTGCTAGTCACCATCCGCCAATTACATTCTAGTTTGGGTCTGTTGTTCCTATTGATCCCCATGACTTCAATTACGGCTTGGAGATGGAATCACGTGCCTTTAGGTATAGATTGTTTGGTACTCCATATACAACGCTGAATGACTTATATATTTCAGTGTGGTGTTCACTCTCCACTTGATGAGATAAAATGGCACTATTTATTGATTTGGTTGCTCTTTCTCTAAACCAAACAGGAACAGGTTCACAAGTAAGTGAAGATAAGTTCCTCTGAGCGCCACTCATATGTATATAACTAGCTCCTAACTTCGACGTCCTCATCTGTACCGCCAGTCTGTAGTTGGAACAATGCTGTCTGGATAAGTGAAATAGATGACCTCCTTTAAATTTCCCCTGTTCATTGTGATTGGTGCTTGTTGTTGTTGGTGGCGATGATGGTCAGGCATCTTTACCACCTCTGTCTTCTCTATGCGTCCACCTGAAGTCCTGGTTTTGCTGTATCATCTGCTATTCTGTTAGTTTTCGTCTGCAGATCTTCGATATTTTTTGTCGTATCAGAAATTAATTTATTAATTGCCATTGAAGCATTAAGAACACAATATTCCATGCTAACTTGCCAGCTGCGTTTTCTTCGTTACAGACTTCTAAAGACAACCGAGGTCTTGGCCATTCATGAATTTAAGCCAGCCACACCTTTGTGTACAAAAGAAGTATGTACAATCCCTACTTCTGCCTTGGCCGTAGACGGATAGACATTTATTTATTTTGTTTATTTAGTTATTCTATGTACTTTTCCCTTATTACTACGATTACCATTATTACTATTCTCACTCTGAATTGTTTCCACTTGTCATTTTAAATCCCAAATTTTTACAATATTGAATTCTATCTTATCAGATTTCACACCATGTTATGTAACTTTTCATATTTGCCTGCTAACCCTATAATTATACACCCCTTTCTAACATCTATACACCTTATGTATTATTCTATATATGGCATTAATTGTTTTGCTACTTGACACTTAACTATGATTATAATCACAAATATTTTAATTCCATTTCATACTGTAACAACAGAAGACAAGGGCCAGGCAACAGATCGTTTATTAAGGAAAATCAACACATATTTGTAGATTTTAATGTACATTATTGTAGATTATTGTTAGTAGAAAATACAATCTTTTGATTGGTTGTTTCTCACAGAAAGTTAACCTTGCATCTCTTTGTGGCTGTATCAGATCATCCATGTGCTAAGTGTATCCGCCTACGCAAAGTCTTCGTTCTCATTTTCTCACCACCAATATAGGGAAAAAAACACTGACGTCAATTACTGTCTACCAACTTTGGCTAGCAGCTAACCACACCACAATACTTTTACTATTATTATTTCATGTATTCACACTTTTGATCCAATTCCCTCACCGGATATAATTTCTTAAGACCAATCCACGTATATTCGATTGTACAGCTTGATAATAAATTCGTTGAAAAGAGTCTCCTCGCTGAATACTGTGTTCTTAATATTAGACATGATCCATGATGTCCAGATCCTCTAGTGTCTTCTCATATTGATCCAACATATGTCCTTCATCCCGATAGCTCTACACCAACACTATCAGTAATATCTCTCTCGGTACGATCGATTTATATCATACTAAAATTTGATTGGTTAGATGAAAGAATACAAGTTTAGATGATACCATTTGTATTCTAGCTTACGTCAATTTCTTTGAATTTACCCTAAAAATGATGTCTGTACGACATTTGAATGAATCAGCATAGTGCAAAAATATTAAGGTGTAAGAATGGATTAACAGGATGATAATTCAGAATGTGTCTCACTCGATTTAGTCAAATTATAGTTGAGATATATTGAGTGGATAACTTCGGCTTCTTTATCAATAGATAGACAAAACGTAGATAAGCAGACAGGTGTGTATAAGTGACATATACAGAATACCATAATAGCTTGCTTACACTGACCAGACGTCATCCCTCATTCATTAATTGGTGGATGGTGACTAGCAGTGGAATCCAGGACAACTCACATTTCGTCCTATTTGGGACTCGTTCTCCAGCTGGATGTACCTGCATCCCGCAGTGGGAACCTCATCACTCACTTCGGAATGCAGGTACATCCAGCTGGAGAACGAGTCCTAAATAGGACGAAATACGCATCCTGACTGGATTCCACTGCTAGTCACCATCCATCAATTAACTTCTAATTACACTACCAGATATCTTTGAAGCATGTGCACGAGAAGCCGACATGTCAACCTGAGATCGAGCACTTCGGTTCAATCAATCGACGGGAAAATCTAAAATTGAATTAAATCCCTCATTTGTGTCTGTGCTTGAATTAGAAGTCAACACAATACACTGATAAGACTTCAGGTGAACATAGAGAAGACAGAGGTGATGAAGATTCCTGGACAACACCACCACCAGCAACAACAACAACAGACAACAATCAGCGTAAATGGGAGGAACCTGAAAGAAACTACCTCCTTTACCTACCCACCTACTTGGGAAGCACCGTTTCAACTACAGGCGGATGGAACTGACGAGGATATCAAAGCAAGAATCGGAAAAGCAAGACAAGCTTTCACTAATCTGAAGTCTGTGTGGAGGTCAACAGCACTCAGCATGAATATGAGAATAAGATCCGGATTTTCAACTCCAATGTGAAGTCAATGCTACTTACTATACGGATTAGAGACTTGGCCAGCGCGTCACGAAGGGCACTTCGAACAAACTACAGATTTTCATCAACAGCTGTCTTCGTTCAATACTACTCAAGATCAGATGGCCGGAAAAGATCAGCAATAGGGATCTCTGGGAGCGAACCAACCCACCAGGAACCGATTGTGAAACAAATAGGCAGGAAAAATTGGAAATGGATTGGCCATAATCTGAGGAAACCATCAAGTGACATCATTAGACAAGCCCTTGAGTGGAAACCGAAATGGAAGTGGCGAGTTGGTCGTCCAAGAGTGACTTGGAGGAGATGAAAGCATGTGAGCAGACCTGGAGCCAGGTGAAGACTCTAGCAGACAACCAAACGCAATGGAGACGTTTGGCTGAAGCCCTATGCTCCTCTAGGAATTAAAGGAAACAATAACAATAATAATACAATACACTGACAATTGTGTTCACAGATGAAAATCATATGCTCAAATACTGTGACGTATATATAATGAAGATTGAAATTAAACGACACATTTTTTCCAGGCTATTAGAAACACAAACTAGAATAAGGCATGTCCAAATACCAGTTCAATCTTAATCCTCATGTGTTTTGTAAATTGATGAAACTTACCAATAGCCTATAATGAATTGACAAAAAAGCAGTAAAAGAAATCTAATCCATTCTATGTGTTCTAAAATTTTGAAGCCACTCCTGGGCATACCATCAAACCTCTGTCTTCTCTATGATATCCACTTGGTTTCAAAGTCTTCGCTATCTACTTCTTCTGCGGACTTGTTGGTTTCACCTGTAAATTTTCGAGTTTATTTGAGACAACATTATGCATAAATCATACATATCGAAGAAATGTAAGTAGGTGATTGAAGCATACACACAAGAATGACTTGTCAATCGAACATATACATTTGGATTTGGATGCTGTAATGATGTGGTTCATTGGATTAAACTGTTGCGTTTCAGCCACTGGTTCCTGGATTTCGAACCCCACCTCGTTAATACCTCAACAT
This sequence comes from Trichobilharzia szidati, assembly GCA_944472155.2. Classification (NCBI taxonomy): domain Eukaryota; kingdom Metazoa; phylum Platyhelminthes; class Trematoda; order Strigeidida; family Schistosomatidae; genus Trichobilharzia; species Trichobilharzia szidati. Next base: position 125,464,961 of record OX235274.1, on the reverse strand, counting down.
TGGGCAATTAGGCATTATTATGGTGAGAGCTGTCTGCAAACCACAGTTGTAGACAACACAATTTACGTCAATGCTTACATCCCGAATCGCGGCCATGAGAAGAAAAAAACCTATAACAAAGCTTAACCTTGAGAAACTCAACGACCAATCACAGCAGACTTAACGTGTGCAGGTACGATTCGCAGATATATGGCTTAACTTTCTAAGAAACAGAATAACCTTCAGCAGGAACACAACCAATCAGAAGACGCTGCTTCTCCGCGCACAATAACGCTAATAATAATGTACATAAAAATCTATAAATATCTCTTGATTTTCTCAATAGAGGATCTTTTGCCTGGTCCTTCTCTATTGCCGTTACAATGGCACCATCTTCTTATTCTACAAAAACTGTTGTTTTTACTTTATTTAAAATCATAAAGGGAAATAAATGTATGCAGATAATATATTCAAGTATTGGTTTCTAGGGATTCGAGTGAATGGTTATAGGATTTCATCATGAGCTGACATCGGTTAGAGAACCATTGGGAAACCTGGGAGTACTGGGCAGGTATTTCGTCCTAGGTAGGTAGGGTGTGAGGACAAATACTTGCCAGCGATGTTAATGGCAAGTGCCAGTCGCGCTACGTCGTGAATTAGGAGAAGTTGGAATTCATGTACTGGCCAATGAATAGAGTCACAGTGGCTTAATGGTCTACGAGCTAGTTCACCTTGTAACCGGAAGGTCGTGTGTTTGAACTGTGGAGGTGACTGTATACTTTCGAAGAGTCTTGAACCAGTTTGACGAAACAGTTATTCAGTACTCCCAGGTTTCGCAATGCTTCTCCTAACAGATGGCAGCTCAGGATGAAATCCTGTAACCGGAATAGTATATGTAAGCCCAATCACCCTGTGAAGGTACTAGCTATCGGAAGCGGAACAATCCTTATTACTTCCATCCTGTCTATTCATTTCAAACCACTCGCCATCACACATACAGAAAAAGGAATATTGAATATATTTGTAATATTTATTATTATTTTTTTTCACCAGAATTTATTTGTTGAATAGATAGATCTCTAAAATTATATGAACCTGAACCAAGAATATTATTATTGTTATTATTAATAAAACAGCGATCAACGGTCATGACCATCTCCAAAGATCACTTCTTTTCAAGTATCAATTATGGATTTAGAATCTTATAAATGTAATTTTTTTTCACCTCGTCTTTTTATCCTTCAAATAAAACAACGTTTTCTTTTCTGCTGAAATCACCAGTAATTATATAATGTTTTTATGATATAATAATGTACTACTTAAATTGAGGATTCCAGTAGTTAATTACAAATCTAGAAAAAAATCACGTTGATGATGGTGATGATGGATTTAAAAAGTGATACAAATCTGTAATGTGATAAAAAAACAAACAGAGTCTGACTGGCGCTAATATTTAATGTATAATGATTGTTTTAATGTCTGTATATATTAATATGTATATATATGTATTTATATATTTATAGGAAAGACGACCTTGATCAGTTGAGTTCTTTTTCATGAAGTAGTAGTAGTGGGGAGGAGGACGAGGAGCATTAGGGGGAGGGAGAAGAATAAAAACTTTAACCATAATCAGGAAGATAATTCCTCACTTTTCAGAGAAGAAAATGCTTTGAAACTACAATCTGATTAGGGTTGTGTGCGTCTCTCTGGGATCTAATTATCGAACATCTGAAGAGTGTAACGCTTTCTTCTTGAACGTGAGAAGAGAGGGAGAAGATCTGAGGAAGCAGAATGATTAACAACAGTGGAGATGATGTCTTCTCTCTCTGCACACACCCACCTTTCCTTGCTTTTATACATTGATTTAGATGTACATCTCTGAGAGGGGTGAGTGTGTGTGTTCTGTTCTCAAAGCCTCTTATTTCAGAAGAGAGAGAGAGAGCGGAGAGGAGAGGAGAGATTTACCTATTTATATCTTTCCATCGGATGATGTGTACTGTTTACAGGGAATCTATTCTGTCTTCCTAATTGTTCTGAGGCAGGATTATGATTCATTAATATATTATAAGATTGATGGTGATCAACAGTATTGTTATTATTTGACATTCTTGCACGGATACCCATCAGTGGGGATACAGGACGTATAGGATGATGATGATGTGACGATTGAATATTTGGACTTAATGATTGTCTACTTGACGATGAATATTGATAATATTGATCTGGTTTCCTTTGATATCGATATTGATCTGAAAATGAATGATCATCTTGTGATGGAAAGACAGATGGTGATGAACTAGAGACTAGAAGACTTGTAGAACTTCCTGTAGGCAAGACAGCCGCTGAAGCGGCAGCAGGCGGAGGAGGAGGACGAGACGGATGAGGATGCTGTTGAGCAGTGTGTATAGATGATGAAGATTGTGAAAGATAGTCACAAGATGATTTGGATTGTAGATTCATATTTAACATGGGATGATTTGAACGATCAGGATGATGGGGATGGGGTAATTGAGTTTGAAGACTTATAAGTTGATGAACTCGACTGATGGCCATATGATAATCAGTCAGTAATTGTCGTCCATACTAAAATAATCAGAGAGAAATGATAAAAGTATTAGTGTCAAATAGAATTTTATAAAATGCAATTTAACACACACACATAAATATCGTTTTCTGATGCCCTAAATTTCGTTTTAATTAAAACATCAAGTTGGCAGAAGAAGCATCCAGAGAAGATAGGACTTCCGTCAGGTGAACATAGAGAAAACAGATGTGGTGATGAAGATTCCTGGCCAACAGCAACAAGAACAGACAACAATCAGCCAGCATAAGTGAGAGAAATATGAAAGAAGCAACCTCTTTTACCTGCCTACCTACCTATCTGAGAAGCATCGTTTCAACTACAGGCGAACAGAACTGATGAGGATATCAAATCGCGGATCGATAAAGCAAGGTGAGCTTTCATTTCCCTCAAGTCTGTGTGGAGGTCAACAGCGCTCAGCATCAAAAATAAGATCCGGATTTTCAACTCCAATGTGAAGTCAGTGCTACTTTATGGATCAGAGACTTGGCGCATCATGAAGAGTACTTTGAACAAACTGCAGACCTTCATCAACAGCTGTCTTCGCTCAGTACTACTCAAGATCAGATGTCCGGGTGAACCAACCAAGCAGGAACCAATTGTGCAACAAATATGCAAGAAGAAATGGTGGTGGATTGGATTGGCCATACTCTGAGAAAGCCATCAAGTGAGTGACATCACACTCTCCAGGCCACTGCTCGAGTGGAACCAGAATGGGAAGCGGCGGGTTGGTCGTCAGTGTGAGGGTGGGGTGACATGGAGGAGATCATGTGACAAGGAGATGAAAGCATGTGGGCAGATGTGAAGCTAGGTGAAAACGTTGGCAGAGAACCAAAAGCAATGGAGACGTACGGCTGAAGCCCTATGTTTCTCTAGGAACTAAAGGAAACATCAACAATAATAATAAATAATAAAACATCATGTTTATAAGAACTCACCGACTTTACTAACCAGTTTCAAGCCAAGTAAGAAAGGGGAGATCATTCACTATCTAGAGTGCAGGAAAACCTTCAACGCTAAATTTACAATTATTCAGCACTACGCTACCAAAAATACAACACAGAACAAGAAAAGAAGGAAGACATCTACAGAAAACTGCAAACAGCAGTGGATAAGATCCAAGTCAGATGGCGACATCAAACGCCTAATGATATGATGATATCTTTAATTATTTGATTATAGCTTGATTCCACACCGTACTTTTGGTACAAGTATGGGATTTTCAGTATGTCATATCGGTAGCCCAAATTTATCGGGCGGACCATAGATATAAGGTGTGCGTCGGCATGGGATCGAACCCCGAACCGCTGTGCTATCGAAGCACAATGCCGGATTCGAGGATAGACAACACAGAAAGAGAACTTATCATGGATCAAGAAGTTGCTGGCGAAATGAATGAGAACAGTGAACAATTCGAAGACTTCTGTGCCTTCAATAATTTGGCGATTGAATTTAACGTGTACAAGTACAAGGATACACACAAGGTGATATGGGTTTCATTAGATGGACACGTCAAAGATCAGATAGACTTCATTTCAATCTCAAGGAAGTTGAAACGCAGTCTGTTGGATACATAATTGAAGAGAAGATTTTGGCTCAGACAATCACCTAGTGCAGGGGAGCTTCAATAACAAATTGAAAACTGCCGGAGATAGACCACAATTCATGTTTAACGCCCATAAACTGAAGGACAGAGCTTCAAATAGCACCTACAATGCAGCTATCTGGAAAAAGTCAGTGATGTTAAGCAACATCATGGAGGAAAAATGCATGAAAAAACACTAAAACTTTCTGGGAGCAATATAGGAGTCATCTAAAGAAATCTTACGCAGGAAGAAAATTCAAGAAAAGGAATAGCTGTCTATGGTCACCTGAAAGCTGATACAGAAGAGAAAGGATGGCGAAGTAGAAGATGAACCAGTACTGAGATGAACAGCCAAAGGAGAAGTTGAACTCAATCTTCAACGCGTTAAATTAAAAAAAATGAGGAAGAGTGCTAAGAAAGACAAAAGACTATTTTACGACAAAGTGGCGAATGAAGCAGAGCAAGCGGTAGGTAAGATAGACCTCACACCACTGTATCAAACAACCAGGTCCTCGCCTTATCCGGGAAAAGATCAGTTCAAATGAAGCCAATAAACGATAGTGAGGGTAACCTAATTACTAAGGAGTTGGGACAAATTAAACACTGGGCTGATCACTTCAAAGAAAGACTCCTGAAAAGACCACCGCCCACAACTCGTCTAGATATACCGCCTGCAGAGAGCTATATGGTGATATCACATGCCAAGTAATTCACAACGTTAAAAACCACCGAAGCCTCCGAAGTGGATACAGAAATAAGATGAGGCTCTCTAACTATCACTGATGACCTCCCTCCGTAAAACAACTGGTGTTCTGTGTGAAGAAGAAACAGGTCCACTCAGCCACTATTACTGACGTGGTTGGCCTTCAGTGGAGACTATAAATTTATGAATTTGTAATATTATCTTTCTTAATCTCTCTGTCTGATATTCAGTGTGTAGTGTTATGTTGATGCTGCTGAACTGTAATCTATTCGTATTACTGATTGATTCAATGTTATTTAAACCACATTAATGTTGTGAATAACAATAATTCTCTAACTATTATGGATATATAACTGTAGAATCTGATGAAGAAGTTATATTCTCTGTTCAGAAATCAATCTTTTGAAATTTCTAATGAGCATTTTTGTTCATTTAAATTGCATTTCCCGTTGTCTATTTATGTCAGACAGAACTGCTGGGTCCCATTGCACAAATGAGGCCCTAGTAACCTACTTGATAAGGCTCTGGGATTTTGAAACAAGGAGTGCAGGATCCCAGTTTCAGTGCAGAAACCAACACTCACTTGAGAACGCAAGTATATCCGTTGCTGACGAGTCCCAAGTAGGACGAAATATGCATCTTGGATTCCACTGCTAGTGACCACCAACCAAAATAATCATAAGAATCCCTACTACACATTGTGTGTGTTTGTGTATCCGTACCTAACCGTGTGCCAACCATGCTCGCAGTCTGGGGTTCGACTCCTGGACAACGCATTCCTAACTGTCGGTAATAAGCCTGAGGAAGAGGGAACGTTGGGTGTGAGGCTAGCAGCAATACGAATGCTACTGGAACTTGAAGACTCGAGGCCCTATATTCCACCTGGAATGAAAGGAACGACGAACTTATATTCCTTTACTTTCCCATTAGAACATAGGGCAGCTTCAAGCTAGAGGCTTGAAGTTTCGGTAGCAGTGGTGTTTATTTTTACAGGATGGGGTTGCTAGCCTCATGTCCAAGCTTCCCTTTCTGCGAGTCTTATTACTGGCTTGGTGAGCAAGGTAAAGGAGTGCGTCGGTGGCTGGGGATCGAACCCCAGACCACCTGTGTAGTCGGCGAGCATTCTACCGCTGTGCCACCAACGCAACAAACTAACTACATCGCGATACTACAAGACATAATGACAGTTGGTAAAATCGCACGAAATGGATAGATGGGAATCAATTGCATAGAGGAAAGTAGTACAGCGGAAATACGACTGAATCTTTCACTCCTTTCACGTAACCATCGTGGATGAAAATTTAAAAAAGTAGGATGTGTAGAGAAACTAATAAAAGTAGATTAGTAATGCAATTGAAAACAACTCCAAAAATATTTAAGTGAAAACCATCGGGTCAACCACCCATCGGGCTTCATACTGGTGAAGAGTCCGAAAACTAGGCTGACGAAACAGATGTCTAGTACCTCCAGCTCATGATGAAAATCCTGTAAAGCTTCAAAAATAATTTGTCATACATATTTCAGATACATCTACTCACCTTAGCTATACGTAATCGACATATCCAATGACGTAGAGCTTTCTCATCTGTAGCACAGAAGCAAAATACATGCGTTGAAGCAGGATCTTGTGCGGAATAGGGCTGAAATAAGACAAAATAAAGTGTAGGCAAACATTATTAGAGATAATTATTTTATATATATGCCAACAATCAAAGTAGATACTTTATAGGCTTATTAATAGAGCTGCGTCTTAATTAACTACAAGGAAACTAGGTTAGAAGAATCATTAGAGTATTTTGATGTGGTTGTGTTCTCTGAGCTGGATAGTTAATTTGCGAAGCTTTCATCACCCCACTGGGTAACATCTTCAGCACATACTTCAATTTGAAGTGAGCTTTTAGATTTCTCCACGAGTTTATTAATCATCTCTCCTAGTGGGTGACTTTGGACGTGATTGGTTGTTTTTGTGTGTTTTCACACCTTCTAGGTAACTTGTATTGGAACTGATTGTTTCCTTGATTTGAACTTTGGCCCTTTGTGTGTGAGGTTTCTTTCTTATCGGTTGATAAATTTTGTCAAGCTCGAGGTGTCTATTGATTGTTGAGACTTTATCAAAATAAAAATTTTTTGCATAATGGTGTTCAAGTTCTATTCTTATAACAAATGGAGATCATTGTGTGACACATCGTGCATCTGGTGACATGGAGGAGATCGTGTGTGAAGAAATGAAAGCATGTGTCAGCTAGTAAAAAAACTGTAGGGAACAGATCGAAACAGAGGTGTAATTTGAAGCCGTATGTTCCCCCTACGAAACCGAGTGAATAATGACAATAATGACTAATTCAATTGACTGACTCTCAACATGGAACTTTGCATGGATGTGTACTACTGTGGTGAAAGGTGCCTGCAAGCCCAAATTATAGACAACAATTTACATCAATGTTTACATCCCAAATAGGGGGCATGAGAAAAAACAAGAACAAAGCCTAACCTTGAGGAACTCCCCAACCAATCACACCAGACTTAAAGTGTGCAAAATACGATTCGCAGATATGTGGCTTAACTTTCTGAGAAAGGGTTACAAGCAGTAGAGAATAACCTTGAGCAAGAAAACAACCAATCAGAAGACATTGCTTCTTGGAAAGGACAATACCTACATTTTAATAGTTTTTACCCAAATAGCTTTAAAAGTGGACTAGTCAAGACTCTATACTATAAAGATAGGAGATTATGGTCTATAGAGAAATTAGAAGAAGAATTTACGCTTGTCGAAAAGATGTTGAAAAGCAATGGTTATCCTCAAAGATTCATTAAAACAAGTACGGAAGATCTGAAGTCTCAAATGTCAAACAAATCACAGTGGAGAAAAAGCCCATCTACATTCAACTTGATTATAAAGGTGAAAACATTGCAGCAATTGTCAACAGAAGACTGAGTACGTCACTAGACATAGCCTATCTTGCAGATAAGCTCGTCCCCGTCTATCGAAAAACTTGCTCTTTGGTGCAATCAAAAATCGATAGATATCCTTCTCCTCTTGTATATGCAAATTTACATGTATCTGCGGGAGCAGTTACATTGGAAGAACAGAAAGAAGGACACACCTCCAATTTTCTGAACATGTACCAAAAAGCCTACATCTCAAGGGAACAAACTCTTATAATAGTGCTATTACCAGGCATCTCCTTGATACGGGTCATGCATGAGGTAGACGTCGCAAGACCGTTCAAAATTACCAATAGGCAAAAGAGTTCAATTCTCCTCAAGTTTGCCAAAGCAGCAATCTCCATCAATGGCCTGAAACCTGATTTATGCATCCAGAAAGAAACAGTTATCAGTCTTTCTTTATCCTGGTAACTGGATATTTTCATCTCTCTTTCATCTGATTACGTAATGTTGGAAGTTTCCATAGTGTATGATCATTATTGTTCGGAATAGTGTGTAATATATATTATTGTATGCATATATTGATTGATTTTTGTTTAAAAATGAACTCGCTGTGTAAGTACGTTAAAATTGTTTCTGTAGATATACTTAATAATGACTTTGGCCTGTAAGCAGCTGATGAGAAGCCAACGAACGAAATCAACAATGATGGTACCATTTTATTCTGTACCACAAACTGCTGTTGTTCTTACTTTATTCAAATTCATTAAGGGGAATAAATGTATGAAATATAAAACCATTTGTTAAAACTTTACGATATATATACTATGGCATAGTTAACAAAATAGAACAAACACAACAGGGAGCAATACTGAACAGTACTGTACTGCACTGTATTATACTACAAAACGATACGATAAGAAAAAGTTTTGAAGGGAAAACAGGGGAGGAGGAAGAATAAATTTCTCACCTTAAAGGCAAAACCATGCGGTGTAGGTGCACGCATACGTGTCCAACCACCTGTAGTTGTATACAACTTCAATGGTCCATCCAAAACCAAGATGCGAATAAGATCTGTCGACTGTGATATATCAAATTTGGAAGAACAAGAAAGAAAGAGAAGGGATAAAAGACAATCATGGTTTTTCTTTTAAATTTTAATTGAAAGTAGAATACACAAATTCGGTTCACAGTACGTATCATCTACATAAGATTTAATCTTTAAAAATTATTTAAAATATAATCCCAGCGTGTTTAAGAAAAAAAAAGTGAAAACAAGATCTGTTTTTCTGAACGTTTTGCTGTGTAAGCTGCCATAGCTCCCTCAGCCAGTAGAATTTCGCCGATTTTATTAACTATCAAAATATGTAGTCAAAAATGTTGATGTGGTTGTGTTCTCTGACCTGGATAGTTAATTTGCGAAGGTTTCATTGCTGCCTACTGGGCAACATCTTCAGCACATACTTCAATTTGAAGTGGGCTTTTAGATTTCTCCACGAGTTTATTAATCATCTCTCCCCATGGTGACCTTGGACGTGATTGGTTGTTTTTGTGTGTTTTCACACCCTCTTGGCCACTTGTATTGGTACTGATTGTTTCGTTGATCTGAACTTTGACGCTTTGTGTATGAGATTTCCTTCTTATCAATTGGTAAATTTTGTCCATGTCGATGTGTTGATTGACTGATGGTTCACTGGAATGCTAAGCTTCTAGAAATTCTCTAGCATTCTTGATGTTTCCTCTGCCTAATATTTGAACGTTGTCGCAGTCGAATTGATGTCCGTGGTTGTCTGTATGTAGTGATATGAGCGAGGGAGTGGATGTCATGACATTTGTTCCCTTTAGATGTAAGCTTTTCGGCACATGTTCAGAAAATTGGAGGTGTGCCCTTCTTTCAGTTCTTCTAATGTAATTGCTCCGCAAATACGCGTACAATTGTGTATACAGTTGGAGTTAACATGAGAAGAACATCTATCGATTTTTGATTGCATCAAAGGAGAGCAAGTCGTTCGATAGACGGGGACGAGCTTAGATGCAGGATAGGCTCTGGCTAGTGACGTACTCAGTCTTCTGTTGATCATTACTGCAATGTTTACCTTTATAATCAAGCTGAATGCAGATTGGCTTTTTACCCACTGTGATTTGTTTTGCATTTATGACTTCAGATCTTCCGTACTTGTTGATGAACCTTTGAGGGTACCCATTGCTTTTCAATATCTTTTCAAGAAACTCAAATTCTTCCTCTAATTTCTCTATAGAGCATAATGTCCTAGCTCTATAGTACAGAGTCTTGACTAGACCACGTTTAAAGGTATTTGGGTAAAAACTATTAAAATGTAGGTATTCGCCTTTGCAAGTAGGCTTTCGGTAAATTGACTTTTGAAGAATACCATGTTTTAGGCGTTGCATGGCAATATCGAGGAAGTGGAACTTTCCATCACTTTCATGTTCCATAGTAAATTCATGTCATGACATGTCATGGATGTTGACGAAAGCCATTCCATATCGAAAGGAGGACAGCTGAACAACTTCAAAGAATATTAGCTTCATATAATATTATAGTCTATTTCAAACCCTCTAGTTCTCGAGAGAAAGCTTTGATAAATGTCAAAGATATGGTTCCCAAAATATCATCACAAAGTAATTGGATAAAGTGTTCAGAATGTGAAGCTTGCTATATATGGGGGAGAGCAATAGACAGGTGAAGGTCAGAGTGAATGAACATCGGCTGGCTGTGCACAAAACGTCCACCTAGAAATGAAATAGAATTAAAAAGTCTAGAGAAAAGATCGGCTATAGCAATGCATACTATGTATGGGTAGCGGACATAAGATTGATTTCGACAATGTTGAAATTCTAGGAAGAGGCTTTCATTCAATTCATAAAGAAAGGTTGACCTCTGAAGCCTTGCACATTTCAACCACATTGAATGCAGTAAATAGGATGGAGAGAAGGGATAGACTTATCACCTACCTATATGACAAACTCTAATGATGCAAGACAGATGAGAAAACAACAAAAACCTCTATGAACCTCCATGATCTTTGAAAAAAAATGTATTATCGTGCTTATCACATGTGAATTGACGTCTTCTCCATATGACAAATAACATACACTCATACAGACAAATATGATCAATGACAATGTGACATTAGTCATTACAAATGTGTGATGACTGCTTACATATTTCTATAGGTACAAATGTTTATGGACAAGTGGCCTTCAAATGAACTGACTTCAATTTATGTAAAAGTGTTTTGACTATATATTTTTATGATTAATAAAAATGTGAATAAATCTGCTGAAGAAGCTGTGGCAGCTTACACAGTGAAACGTTCAGAAAACAGATCTTGTTTTAATTTTCTTAACACGCTGGGATTAATTTAAATAATTTATAGTGAATCATTCTGACTTGGCACTCAAATTATTCCAGGAAGTTCGTAACACCTACGGCCTGGAAACTTGTAAGATTTAATCTATGCGAATAACACGATGAAATTTAATTGGTGGATGGTGACTAGCAGTGGAATCCAGGATGAGCATTTTGTGCTAATTGACAATGACAAGCCCATGAATTCCAACTTCTGCCGACTCATGACATAGAGCGACCACTTCGTAATGTCTTCTTCAATTAGTTACTGCCTCACCTTGAGTCTGTTGTATCCTGCTAGTCACGGCTTCCCACTAGAACCCAAGGTAATTGTCTGAATAGGGCTAGATCTGAAATTTGTTAGAATGAAATTTAAGAAATATACCGCATTTATGAACTTCAGTGTTTCCAGATGAGTTTTGTTTACCAAACTCTGTCCGCCTCCTCACCAGCAAAATCACACACAACTCTAACCAGAATGAATTAGTGCATTCACTTTCATGTCACTATTATATATATATACCCATAATCTACGTAGAATTTTATTTATCGTTAGTGTACTAACTGGATGCAATACTGTAGTAAAAATGCTGAGAATTACATTCTGTATCACAATTACTGTTTTGGAATAAAGCAAATTATTATTATTATTATTATTATTATTATTATTATTATTATTATTAATAATAACACCGCTGGTATATGGAGACAAAAGAAAAGACTGGACGTCCATCAGAGAGCTTTTACTGTCTCAAACAACATTTGAAATGCTAGACAAAAACTCTCTATGTGTATACAGTTAGAATGACCTTGAAAATGCAGTGATACATTCAGTGATACACTAAGAGTATTAACAGTCGATAAGAATCCAGCAATCCAAACAGAGGGAAAAACAAAGGTCTCACGCCAGTGCGCGATAACTCCTTAAAATAGTTATTTTAAGGTTCCAAGCAAAATTAGACACACCTGGGTGTATATAACGCTTATATTCGCGTCTTCTTTTTGTTGTGATAGTGTATAATAAGATTACAGCTTAGTGTGTCATATACTACTGAATGATTGATTGATATAAGTAGTAAGATGTCACTCTCACCAGTCCGTAGTAGTAGTGCTTGATTGATAGCCAGATTCAAGTGATCTTAACAACAGACGGTCATCTCTGTCGTTTGACGCCAAACTCATCATCAGTGTACCCGGTTTGCTACATCTCAGAATCAGATAAAACCACCTGAATCCTGCTCAGCTTTCCACCTCGAGTGAACTGACAATACTATATATATATATATATATATATATATATATATATATAGTATTGTCAGTTCACTCGAGGTGGAAAGCTGAGCAGGATTCAGGTGGTTTTATCTGATTCTGAGATGTAGCAAACCGGGTACACTGATGATGAGTTTGGCGTCAAACGACAGAGATGACCGTCTGTTGTTAAGATCACTTGAATCTGGCTATCAATCAAGCACTACTACTACGGACTGGTGAGAGTGACATCTTACTACTTATATCAATCAATCATTCAGTAGTATATGACACACTAAGCTGTAATCTTATTATACACTATCACAACAAAAAGAAGACGCGAATATAAGCGTTATATACACCCAGGTGTGTCTAATTTTGCTTGGAACCTTAAAATAACTATTTTAAGGAGTTATCGCGCACTGGCGTGAGACCTTTGTTTTTCCCTCTGTTTGGATTGCTGGATTCTTATCGACTGTTAATACTCTTAGTGTATCACTGAATGTATCACTGCATTTTCAAGGTCATTCTAACTGTATACACATAGAGAGTTTTTGTCTAGCATTTCAAATGTTGTTTGAGACAGTAAAAGCTCTCTGATGGACGTCCAGTCTTTTCTTTTGTCTCCATATACCAGCGGTGTTATTATTAATAATAATAATAATAATAATAATAATAATTTGCTTTATTCCAAAACAGTAATTGTGATACAGAATGTAATTCTCAGCATTTTTACTACAGTATTGCATCCAGTTAGTACACTAACGATAAATAAAATTCTACGTAGATTATGGGTAATCTCAGTTAATTTTGACAACAACATATTGGCATGTTGGTAGCAAAGCCAAAGTTGAACAGAGTGTTTTAAGGTGTTAGAAAAGAAGGTGATATCATATTAACTGGCGTAAGCGCAAGAAAGGAACAAAGCAGCACATAATGGAAAAAAGAGAGAGAGAGAAGGAAAAGAAAGAAAGAAAAACGTTGTATCTATAAATGATATGAGTTGGAAAGATGAGATCCAATTGTTCTACTGACTATTTAATAAGTTATAAGTTTCATACCTAATGCTTTCTTTATCGCACAGAACACGAGCTAAGTAGGGTATGGTTGAGTTTTTGTACTTGCTAGTGCGAGCATATAGTTTTCTATATAGGCTTGTGGTCCTGCCTGATGAGATACAAGGGGAGAGTTGTAAAAATGAACAGGGTGGTGTGAGTTAGATAGAATGGATTTAGCCCATTTTTCCCATGAGACCAAGGGCCTGTCGACCAGAATATTAACAATGTTATGTTATAGTCTTATATGTTATATTAATATGTTATAGTCTTTCTTCAGTAGCCAGGAAAAACTAAGGGGGAACAATAGAGAATAATAGGCAGAATGCGAGAGTTAACGAATTGTAGGAGTAGGGGTTGGGTTATACCAGAGTGTTTCAACTCCTTGATGTAGAAGGTAAGACGGAATATTTTCTTAGGAATTGCTAAGATATGAGATGACCAGGAACGATCAGCAGATAGAATGACGCCTAGGTATTTAATTTCCGACTTGGTCTCTATTTCAGTGCCATATATGTTGTACACCTCGTGAGTGCTTACCAGGTTGTTTAAGTCAGATTCATGCTTAAAGGTGAAATTGACTGTTTGACATTTAGAGGGATTTAAGGTAAGACCGTTTTCATTGGACCACTGGCTGATTTCTGACAGAAAGCCATTTAGTTTGGAGCAGTCACTTTGACAGTTGACAGGTAAAGATACAGTCAGATCGTGCGATTAGGACAGATTAGCCAGCGCATTAAGTTAGTATTCACTCATAGTATTCTAGGCCGTAGTTTTGGTCATGCTAGTGAGCTTGGAATAAACTTCCTTTGCAGTCATATTCGTGTGTCAATAGGTTCGGAGGTGCGTCGGTGGCACAGTGGTTAGGACTCTCGCCGACCATGCACATGGTCCAGGGTTCGATCCTCTGCCGGCGCACACCCGATATCTATGGTCGGCCTGAATTTGGGCTACCGATATCCATGCTGAAAATTCCACACTTGTACTGAAAATACGGTGTGGAATCAAGCTGTAAATAAAAGTAAAAAAATAAAAAAATAAATAGAATGTTCGCTAGCCACGCAGAGATGATCGGGGTCAGATTAACAGCTGACACACTCTTGAGTCTCTTCTAACCCGTAGTAAGCCCAGCGAAGGCGAAAAGTGCTAGCAAACCTCGAAGCTTCAACGTGGAAGCCTTATATTCCATTCGGAATGAAAGAAAAGCAGTCACACTCAATGAATGGTTGAATAACACTCAATTATGCACTCATAAAAACGTTTGTATATATCTATAAATGCATTCACTTACCGAGAGATTCTTCTTATTTTTATTTGATGTATACAAACCAGAACTTCTTAGAATACAAAGTCGACGGGACCATGATTTATCACCAGGTTTACGTATAAACAAGTAATCACGCCATTCAGGAAAACCATGACTATCAATATCATTTAACATTGTCTATTGAAAAGAAAAAACAAATTTGTGAACAGATGACTACTATTAGTAGTATATAAAAAATAATAAAAAATTTATATTATTATAGTTTGGTTTGTAAGGGTTAGTTACGTTTTTACGAGTAGATCACAGATCGATATCAGTTAGAGAACCATTGAAAACCAGCACTGGAGTACTGAACAGCTGTTTCCTCCGTCCTAGTTTGGGAATCATCAGCAGTACGCACCCACACCACAGGGGTTTCGAACCCAGGATCTTCCGGTTACGAAGCAAGCCAGCTCGTATACCATTCAGCCACTGGGACCCTATTCAGTGGCCAGTTCATGAATTCTAGCTTCTACCAATTTTTGATTTAGGGTGACCACCAACCAATGTCGTCTGTAGGACATCCATCCTCACACGTGACATCTGGATGGATCTCACTGGTCATGACTTCTCACTAGAACTCCAGGAAACTCAGTCATGTAGCAAGTCACTAGGGAGCATCAGATTAAGTTTCTATAGTTTGGTTTGTAAGGGTTAGTTATGTTTTTACGAGTTGATCACGGATTGATATCAGTTAGGGAACCATTGAAAACCAGGAATGAATGATATTGAATGGTATGCGAGCTGGCTTGCCTTGTAACCGGAAGGTCCTGGGGTTCGAACCCCAGTGGGTGCGTAGTGCCGATGATTCCCAAACTAGGATGAAACAGCTGTCCAGTTCTCCCTGGTTTTCAATGGTTCTCTAACTGATATCAATCCGTGATCAACTGGTAAAAAAAATTATATTACATTAATGTGTACTCGTGTAGTCTGGGTTCTACTGGTGTCCAATGCACTTCTTAAACTTTACTCGGCAGGTAATAAGTCCGGTAAAACAGGCGAGGTTGAGCACGAAACTAGAAACTGCATCCTGTGGAGAAAGAACACTGCTACTAAAACTTCAAAGTCCAAGCCTTGAAGCCATTAAATTCCATTCGGAAGACAAGGGAGGAACAAAACCCAGACTACGAATGTAAGACCAGCTAAAGGCGAAATCAATTATTACTAAGAAAGAGAACAGGAGATAGTGGATGGCTCCATTATGAAGCATATTATTACAGCATCAGGACGGAGTTGATTCAAATTCACATATATCACGTATGGTTACACCATTCCAAAAGGATTTCGCTCATATCTTCTTCATACAGCCGAAGTTCTAACCATTCACTAAGAAAAGTAACTGAACTTTGTATGTTAAGAAACGTTGTGTAGGTGGCTGCAGGGTCAGTTTAATTTTCTTCATCTTCTAAACCCATTTGCAATCCAACCCATTCTTTCGTCATCATTTGAGTTAAGAATGGAACATAGGAATTCAGCAACACATTGCCAATTCACTCTCTTCTCTGCCAACACGAGATTTTGGCAAATCTAAACAATAGGAACTCAAACCGAAACGACCTGCGAACGCACAAATGACCTTGAGAAACCAATCAGGTGACTCTGTTGTTTCTAGAAGTAATTATGGATGCTCTACACCTCTACTGCGATTCCTTATCGCAGTGCTGGTGTATTATTGCCTATTATCCAGCGCTTAGTGCTGCCCGGGACCACTATTCACACAGCTGACTGGAGTAGTTATGGTCAATTGTCGAATCTCGGGTATATTCATCATGTAGTCAATCACACAGACGGTTTTTGCAATCCTTTGGATGGAACTCATACTAATTGCATCGAAAGTTTCTGGAGTCACCTGAAAAAAAGGATTAGATTCGTGAACGGATCAAAAAAAGCCAACGATATATAGTTATCTGGATGAGTTTATGTACAGAAGTTGGTTTAACATGAGTATGAAGACTCCTATGAGAAACTGGGAGCTGTGTGATGTGTGTGTGTGCATGTGCGTATGTTTTGTGCAGTGGTGTGTTGAAGTGATATTTGCAGGGGAGTGCAATTGTCGGCGACCATACCACGTTGAAAGCACCGGTTCTCGTCCGATCACCGAAGTTATTAAGCAACGTTGGGCCCGGTTAGTACTTGCATGGGTGACCGGCTGGGAATACCGGGTGTTGCCGGCTTTTGACACTCCACACAATCACACATTATTTGCGAAATTCACGCCCCACCATCCCCCCACACCAACACACACACGCACACAGTCGGCGCATTCCTCCACTCCCCCCACCCACAGTCGTCATCACACACTCAATCATTCACTGACTCATTCCAACACCAACCGAGACTACAACGTGCACACACACCAACACCTGGTAAAAACCACACACACACACTCACACAGACACTGACTGTCAGACACACGCATCACTATGTCACTCACACTGACTGCTCGATCAGATTGATACGAGCCAGTGGGAAATACACATGCGTGAATTGGCGAAAACATGAGTGAAATGGGCAATTTTGATCGGTTGACACGTGGGAAAAACCTGAGTAAAATGCAACATAGAATACCCACTGTACCCACATTTCCCACCACCTAATCACCTTTATACCTATCCGGACACCATTTGACCCACTCTACCCGTCTTCACGAAAACCTTCTCCAACTGGCTATCAACACACTGCAGCAGCTAACACATGCACAGAAATACACGTATGCGCGAGTTCACACTGAGAGACACAAACAGTCGGTCAGTGAATGAGTCAGTGATTCAGACAGTCGTTGAGCCAGTCAGTGTGACATTGATTCGGTCAGGCAGCCAGTGTGTCAGTCACCGAGACAGAGTGAGAGACAGACTGACAGTTAGTGAGTGAGACAGTGTGTCAGTGTGTCAGTGATTGAGTCAGGAATCAGGCCGAATGAGTGGTATGAGTAGATTTAGTTGTTGTGTTGTGCTGTTGAAGTGTGTATCTGTGAGTGATGATAGTATGTGTGTGTGTTCATGTGCGTATGTCTCGTGCAGTGGTGAGTTGAAGTGATATTTGCAGGGGAGTGCAATTGTCGGCGACCATACCACGTTGAAAGCACCGGTTCTCGTCCGATCACCGAAGTTAAGCAACCTTGACTTTTAATACATCTAATTGATCACAATTCAGTTTGCTCACAACCGTATGGGTTTATTGTTCTTATTGTTATTATATTATTACTGTTCCTTTGGGTTCCTAGTGGAACATAGGACTTCAACTGCACGTCTCCACTTGCTTCTGTCTTCTGCTTTACTTTTCAGCTGCATCCATGTTAGTCCATACTGTTTCAGCTCCTCTTCACACGATCTCCTCCATGTCACCCTTGGACGTCCCACTCGCCGCCTACCTTTCGGGTTCCACTCGAGCTATGGCCTGACGCGCGGTGTCACCCAGCGAATGGCCTCCTCAGCGAGTGTCGAATCCATCTCAACTTTCTCCTGCATATTTGTTGGGCGATTGGTTCTTGTTTTGTTTGTTCCCATAGTTTCTTGTTGGTGATTCTTTCCGGTCATCTGATCTTCAGTGTATAGAGCGAAGACAGTTGTTGATAAAGGTCTGCAACAGGCTGTTGGAAATATTCCTTGTTACACACTGGCCAAGTTTCTGATCCGTATAGAAGAACTGACTTGACATTTGTATTGAAAATACGAAGATTTCCAGACTGGTTTCAGGTTGATGAATGTGTTTCTCGCCTTCCCGATTCTCGCTCGATTTGACATCCTCGTCCGTCCGTTTCTCCTGTAGTTGAGACAATGCTCCCTAGATCAGTGAAGTGAATGAAGTAACCTCTTTCAAATCCCTCCCTTTGATGGTGATTGGAGCTGGATGTTCCTGCTGTTGTTGTTGTTGTTGGTTGGTTGTTTCCATAACCTCCATCTTGTCTATGTTCACCTGGAGTCCTGTCTTCACTGGCTGCTTCTTCGACCAGTTTGTCGGTTTTCGCTTGTAAGTCTTCGATTTTGTGTGACATCAAACATAAATCATCCACGCGCGAAATCCAGGTCTTCTAGATTCTTCACGTCGGTCCAGGATATCCCTGTCTTCTCGTTCCCCACTGTCTGACGCATAATCCAGTCGTGCACCACAATTAGGAATATCATTGGTGATAATAAGCACCCTTGTCTGACACTCCTGTGTTTACTCCAAACGCCTCACTGAGTTTTGCGTTGTGGATCGCTTGACATGTGCCGTTGTCGTACAGCTGTTGAATAAGGTTATACATATACAAAAGAAAATTATTCAACTACTTCTAGTATCATTGTGACAACGATATTGATTTCTACTGACTTGATTTTTTAAGTGCTTGTTTTTCTAACTCTTTCTAACTCTTATATTTCGTCACAATTCTTACCTAATTCCATATTTTCCTTCGTTTCTCCGTGCATCCTGATCAAAACTCACTCATTAAACTACGCATCTTATTACGTAACCATATTATGCTTATTCAACTTCTTTTATGCATTGACTAACATTAACAACACTGTTTTTTTGGACCACACATCATCACTACCCTCTTACCCATCTTCACTCCACTCCCACCCTGGTTACAATTTGATTATTCATCACACTTTTCAAAACATTTTGATGACGCAAACAATAACCTTAACTAATTTTCTTTCTTGTCTGACAGAGGTTGTTTGCACGCACATGTATACAAAAATAATTATATACATAGTTGCGATTGTACATCTAGCTAAGTGAATGAATTCGCCGCCGGAAAGAGACTCTTCACTGAACTGTGTATTTTTCTCTTCAGAGGTCAAGCTTGTAGCCCTGTGTTCTACTCATAGAGTAAAGGAATAACATGATAAAATAATATCCCTTCTGAAAGGGCAGTCATTTTATTTTCAGAACCGAGACAAGGTAGTTGTTGATAAAATTCAGCGGTAGTCTTTTGGAAGTGCTTTTCGTAAAGTGCCAAGTCTTTGAACTATCTTCATATGAGCTTGCCTGAACCTAAGTCTAAACATAACCTGGTCAGTGACTTCTTCTATACGCCTCAGAAACTTGCACTGCACACTCGTCACGAGAAGTATTTCCAAAAGTTCACAGAGGACTTTTGTCAACAGCTGACCCCTTCTCTGGCTGGCTGACTTGCTTCATATTGAAGATCAAATGGCCGGCGAGCCACCTAGAAAGAATTAGCAACAAGAAACTCTGGCCAGTGGCGAACAAACCAACAGGCGAGAGCCGATTGCTCAACAAATATGTGGGAGGAAATGGAGGTGACATCGTGCGCAACGCAGGCCATCGCTAGATTGGAATCCCAATGAGAAGCGACGAGTGGGCCATCAGTGTGAGAGTGATATGGGGACGACCGTTCGACGAGGCGGAGATGAGGGATTATGGGCAATCGTGAACCCAGATGAAGGAGGGAGCACCAAACAGAACAATGTAGAGATGTGTTGTTGAAGCCGTATGTTGCACTTGGAACCAAAGAGAATAAAAATAATAATTTGCTGAGATCATTACAATTATCCTTTGACTTCACCATCTCTATACCTGAAGTTGTCAAAAAGAACATCAAAAACTAGCAGACAGACAAAGAATCAAAGAAGGACTAACCTGAATAGCTTCAGCAGTACGGAAGCCTTGTTTATTGCTATCTTCACCAATCCAATACTAAAGAAAATAGAAAAGTAGAATTTTTAACAAAAATATAATATACCGAATATTAGCATGATTATACTAGTAATATGAGCCGCTCAAAGTGTATGCTTTCCAAACGCATCTTTGAAAATAATCCAACATGGCTATCAAGAGAGCTATAAAAATCAGCTAGTACCTCGCCAGGCCACGCAGCTCCATTGGACGCCACTTTTAAGATTGTCTACAAAGTAAAACTGAATGTTTATACGCGTGTCATTTTTCGACACATGTTTATGGTGGAGGCGAGATTCGTCAATAAAACCTCGAAACCCGTGTGTGTGTGTAGAAAAGGTTTACTCAGTTGCTTATTTTACCATGATCTTAACCTTTTTCTACCACGTTTACTTCTATATTTGGGAAGTAATTCAGTATTATCACTCTCACATGTTTCTTATTTGGGCATCCTACTATTCTCACATCCATCTATTCTCCCCTCCTTCACAACTGTCAAGAGAATGAGAATTTTCACTAAATCAAATTTCAAATCTTTATTTCCATTGTACCGCTGAAGTTTTCGCAATCTCCTTTTACGTATTAGTTATAGCACACACCTTTCCCTGTATTATTGTTACTCTCTTAGGTGCTGAGAGGAACATAGGGCTTCAACAACACATCTCCAATTTGCTCTTTTTTCTGCTCTCCTTTTCAGCTACCTGAGCCCAAGATTCTCCATATTCTTTGATCTCCTCTCCACATGATCCCCTTCATGTCACCCTCGCACCGACCACCCACTAGTCACTTCCCACTAGGATTCCACTTGAGTGATGGCCTGCATTGCACGGAATGTCATTTGATGGCCTTCTCAACGTATTCCATTCTATCCATCTCCATATTCTCCTATATATTTGTTGGGCAATCCCCTCTCGCCTGTTGGTTTGTTCTACTAAAGCGTTTCTTGCTGCTAATTCTTTCTGGCTGGCCAGCCGGCCGGTCGTTTGATCTTCCGTATGGAGCCAGCCAGCCAGCGAAGAAACATCTGTTGGAAATGCTTTTCGTTACGTGTGTGCAGTGCAGTTTTCTGACCCGTATAGAAAAACTCACTGACTGGCTGACTGACTTGACATTTAAGTTGAACAGAATCCGAACCAATCTTGTTTGTGCTGGCACACTGGCTGAGTGAGTGAGTGAAGAAGATTTCTAAACTGGTTTTAGGTTGATTGATGACGGCGTATCTTGCTTTTCCGATTCTGCCTGGCTGGATAACTCTGACATCTTCATCCGTGTCTTCTGTGTCTATGGTTGAAACCATGCTTCCCAGCAAGATAAATGAAGGAAGGAGGTAACCTCTGTCAAATCTTTCCTGTTGACAGTGATTGGGGCTGGTTGTTGTTGTTGACGTTACTCTTTGTTGGTTATCTTCATCACTTCCGTATCCTCTAAGCTCACCTGGAGTCTTGTTTTGCTGAGTGAGTTTTGCGTTGTGGACCACCTGACACTTGGCATTGTCATATATATATATAGGCATTTGTTGAATGAGGTTGATAAAGACTTGGTCACTGCACGCCGTAGTTTTGAAGCAGTTTATAAATTATTTCTTGGTCAACGCTATCTGTTGAAGGCCTTTTCGAAGTCAATGAAGTTGTTAGGGTAGAGTTTTGACTGCCATTCTATGCTTTGCTCTGTGATGACGATGAGTAGATTTGCAATTCGATCAGCACATGATTTGCCATTCCTGAATCCAGCTTGTTCCCAAGAGGCGGAGTTCTGTATCTAATGCATCCTTTATTCTCTCCAGGATGGCGTGGACAAGGCGAAGATTCCACGGTAGTTATGCAGAGGTCTTCTTTGGTTGCTTGACAAGGTGGCCAGGTGGCACTTTTCTTTCCTTCCAAACCTTTTTCAATAATGGTGTGAGCACATCTGCCACAGTCTATGCGTTCGTTTTCAGTACTTCGGGTCGGGGGAGAATTCCGTTTGTTCCTGCCGCCTTTCCAGTCGGCATTCAGTAGCTTGATCGCATTCAGGATTTCTGCTTTCGTTGGAAGATCGGTCTCCACTGGCAATTCTGTGACCAATATGTGCACTTATTACTGTCCAACTGAAAGTCAGTCGCGATTCTAAATAGCTTAGTAGTAACATTTCTGAATACACGCCCCTACTTAGTATCGGTTTCGAATATTTTAGAGAGCATGTACATCAATTTCTCCCTTACTGACAAGTATCAACAGGCGCGAAGCCTAGTTAGTTAGGAGGTAGACCTTCCTTATTGATTGCCTGAAACATTTAAGAAACGAAAGTGATGCAAGTCATCTCTCTCTCTCTCTAGCTAATAATTATGCATCAGTCAAGCGTATACTAACTACCATTAGACATTGTATAGCCTCTCAGAATACTGATTAGTGATAATGAAAAGATATTGTTTAAATTGTCTGTCAGACAAACAAAATGGAAGGCATAGTTTAACATAATTATCTCTCATTTTCGTAATTGAAAGAAGAACTATCTAGCTAGTTAATTAGTTTGTTAGTTAGCTAAGTGAAGCAAGAAATATGTAACGGATCAATTATGATAAACATTTCGAAGGCAGGAAGAGGAAATGAATTTTCAATTTTGAAGTTTTTTGACGAACTGACTGGCTAACTGACTGACTGATCCCAGTTAGAGAACTATTGAAAACCAGCATGGACAACGTTTTTGTCCTTGCTTGAGACTCTTCATCAGAATGTATTCGTGACCCCTTTTGGAGACCAAACTCACGATCACTGTGGCGCGATCCAACGAGTGACGTAGCATTTCCAACTTCTGCTTTGTAACATGAAAGTCCTCACAGTTAGATCTCTAAGGGTGAAATCATAGGTGCGTAATGATGAGGAGTCACAGATTGGGACGAAATAGATACCCAGTACTCCTTGGTGCTTCTCAGTAGGCTCTCTAATTGAAGCCATTTTGTGATCAAAATTGATATCAGTCAGATCCTTGCAATCCAACATTTGATAATTTCAATTTTCGTCTATTGCCAGTGACTACCAGTGGGAATCGTCAAGGTGCGCGAGTGTTTCATCCTTCTTAGGAGTTGTCAATTATGCATAGATTACTATCTCAGTGAACGATGAGTGTTCTGACACACTGAAACTCCAAATTCCAACATCTCTTTCGTTTCAATAACCCAATTACTTTCTCAGGGAATACATTCACTAGGCTAGAAATTTTGATAATCCAGGGGGGCGGGGGAACTAGTATTTTTCACGTGAATGAAAAATGCATTTCCAACAGTCTATTGTAGAGCTTTTTGTGCGTTAAAGTTTCTCCAACGGTTTGATAGGTTTAGTGGTGTAGGATTTGCTAGCCCTAGGCCCAACCCTCCGTCTTTATCCTGGCTTGAAATCGGCGAGGATTAGGCATATATTGAGAAGACCATCGAATGACATCGCATGCAATGCAGACTATCTCTTGAGTGGAATCCCAGTGGGAAGTGACGAATGGGTCGTGCTGGGTTGACTCGGAGGAGATTGTGTGTCGAGGAGGAGATGAGAGATTGCGGGCAATTGTGGTCCAAGCTGAAGAGGGAGGCAGGAGATAGAACAAAGTGGAGATGTGTTGTTCAAGCCCTGTGTTCCACTTGGAACTCAACGGAATAATAATAATAATATTTGTAGACCTTCATCAACAACTGCCCTCATCGCCGACATAACAGTGGAGATCAGATGGCTGCCTGGCGGGCTGGTCAGCAAGGATAAACAATAAGAAATTCTGTCAGTACAGAAAACCAGCCAATAGTCTATCACCCAACAAATATGCGTAAACAAATGAAGGTGAATTGAACAAACACACTAAGGACACAAGTGAGTTTCCCTAGATGCCGAGCTCTCCAGTGGAACTCGATGTGGTTGGGAGACAAAAGATAGTCAGTCCTGAAGAATTTTAGACCAGTTTTCAGAACGAAACATCGTTGATATTTTCCTACGAATAGAATTCAAATACATACGTATTGAGTGGACAGTGGTGATTAGCAGTAAGCGCTGGGATTTACGGTTTCACCAGTTATTGCCGCTCGTTAGCATTGGATGTCAGTAATTCAAGGAACAGGACCTGTTGACAGTAGCTGGTAGTGGAATTAAGGACACATGTTTCGTCCAATTTGGGACTCGTCAACTCGATGGACATGAATGCTCCAGTTAGTAATGGTGTTACCAATGATGGGTATCAATCAACCAATGTTTCAGAGCAATAGTTTCAATTATTATATCATATAATTCAAATATTTTTAAAAAAATAATTGGATTACTTGAATACCAATATAAGTGAACGTTTTTTTTAAAAAACAAACCTACATCAGGTGATTCAACAAGACCAAAGTGATCAGGTCGTTCTTCAAAAAAGATCATATTTTGACTTTTTGTCGGCCAAGCCAAAATACAATCGGATAAGAGATCATGTTCTTCAAAAACTCGTTCTAAAATATTCAAAAAATAAAAAAAGATTAGAAAATGAGTTTATGATTATCATAAAATTATAAGCCAAAAAGTGAATCTCCAACTGAACCTGAAGTCAATCAGATCCCTGTAGAAAGACACCTTGAATTTAATCTGGTGTTCACTAGTGACAGACTGACTGCAGGATGAAGTCCCCTAAAGTACCAGTTGGCAGTCGCGACCAGCGAGGTCCATCAAGTTTTGAGTGAGGACAGATACTATCCGATGATTTTGGCTGACAGTCAAACCATATATATTGCAGGTCATCAGAAGTCAGAATTCATGAATTCCATCCCAGTGGGTGAATGGTCAGGGAGCTCGCCTTGTAACCTGAAGGTCCTGAGTTCAATTCCTGGTGGGGGTTATGGGTGTGTACTGTCGAAGGGTTCAAAACAAGGATGAAATAACTGTCCAGTAGTCCGTGCTGGTCTTCAATGAGTTTCTAAGTGAAAACAATTTGTGGTCAATCTTGAAATCTGTGTGCGTCGGTGGCACAGTGGTTAGGACTCTCGCCGACCATGCACATGGTCCGAGGTTCTATCCCCTGCTGACGCACACCCGATATCTATGGTCGGCCTGCAAAATTTGGGCTACCGATAACCATGCTGAAAATTCCACACTTGTACTGAAAATACGGTGTGGCATCAAGCTGTAAAAAAAAATCAAAAAAAAAAATATTGACGTCAGACAGTAAAAATTGGTGTAAGTTTTTCTGCAACCCTTACAAGTGAAATCTGGTCAACTTGTACACTGCAGAAACATATCGATCAATTAGTAATATATAGATAGAAACATGTACTTATGCTTACATGTACTACACTTTCTGATACAACGGTGAAATCTAACTAGACGCACAAACTCTTCGACTATATCCGATCACAACTACTTTAATAGGCTGACCATTAGCAAACAGTAAATTTTGTTTTCTTTTCCAAAAATGAAAAAAATGTGAAATTACATATATATATATGTATATGCCAGGGAAAGTCGTCCACTTCATTGCTTACTGAGGCTGGTGTCCCTTAAGGCGCTGTCCTTTCTCCTTTTCTGTTTTCTTTCTTCTTGCATGACTTGCCTCACTCCGATCAAATGAACTTTGTTAAGTATGCCAATGATCTAACTATTTCAATGTCTGCTAACTCTCAGCTTGACTGTATTAAGATCAACAACTTTCTATCAGAAATTAGCAAATGGTCTTCGTCTAACGGCCTTAAACTCAATCCTTCCAAATGTCAGACTGTTAATTTCAGTTTCCGATGTAAACGAAAGTTAAATGAAGCCGTTGGTTCCTATGACCCTTGCAAAGTCGATGATGCTGATATAGAAACGAAGTCTGAAGTTAAGTATCTTAGATTTGTTCTCTCTTCTGACCTATCCTGGTCCTCACATGTCTTAGCGATTTCTAAAACAATATTTCGTTTGACTTTTACATTAAGAAGTTAAGGCACTCAGGCATAACTCAACCACTCCTCTTACAGTTTGTCAACTCGTGTATTTTACCTATTCTTCTTTACTGTTCACCATTATTCTTTCCTGGATTGCTTAAAAAGGACTATGTCATACTTCGTAGAACTCTGAAGACTGTCAGTAGGACGAGTGGTATCCCATTGGGCCATATCGTTGGCATTGTCACTGATAGGCATTTGATGTCATGCAACAAATTCGCTAAAGGAATTTTGTCAGACTCTGAGCACCCACTCTACCAGCAGCTCCAACCTTGTGTCTCCTCAGGTAAAACAAGAAGTCTTTTCAGAAGACTTTGTGCACGTACATCTAAGTATAAAAATTCCACTATACCATATTTGGCACGTACTTTATGTGATGCAAATAGCGTCAGAAATGAATTAACTAACCTTTTTAGCAGCACTAAATAAACCATTTCCTTCACCCTTAAAGCATCATACTTTATTGTTATTGTATTTCTTATATTTATAATCCTCTCAATTTTTTCGTTTTGTTTATTTTATTTTTCATAAGTGTAGACATAATTTTAAGCTGTATTATGACTGTTAACTTTGTATTTCACCTCACTATACTATATCAACAGAACTTTAGAACCAATTGTCCATTACATGCTAAAGTTTCCAAACTGAATCGACAATACCGTTTGAAACAAACTCAGTGTTATTATTATTATATCTAATAATTATGTCGTTAATGTGGACAAATTCCTCCGATTAATTTTGTTTTAATTTTTAATTTTATATACATTTTGAGTCAATCAGATGCAATATTGTGACAAATACTGAGAATTCCATTCTGTATTATAAGTACTGTTTTTGGAATAAAGTAAATTATTATTATAAATTAGAGAACCATTGGGAAACCAGTAGGCAGTACTGGACAGCTGTTTCCGTTTTCCTAGTTTAGAGTTCTTCAGTAATACCCATTCATTAAGGTTAAAATCTAGAACCTTCCAGTTACAAAGTGAGCTCATAAACCATTGAGCCACTTGAATCTGATCCCCTGGCCCATGAATTCGAAATTCCGCAAATTTGTTGTCAATTACTCCCTGTGGCTGGTTTTCCCAATGGTTCTCTAACCGGTATCGACTAGTGGTCAGACCGGTAACCAATCAAATCCCTGCAAATTAACACTATATATATATATATATACATATATATATATATGAGGAAAAAAACTATAAATAAAATTACACCTGCCATATTTCTGTCTAGCTAGAGAAACTTTAAATGACCAGACAGATGGATATTAACACTAATAAAATAATTAATAATTAATTAATTGAATTATGGAACACATGCCGAAGAAAATCGGAAATAAGTGTTGTGTATCTGTAAACAAAGAAGCCTTTATATATGTGACTGCAATTCAAAGGTGATGCACTAAGTGAAATAATAATCAACAAGTTAAGAGAATCGATCGAAAGAACTTTTAATGCCCGTAGAGCTGAAATTCTTATTTCCCACACCACCCGTCGTGATTCATTAACAAAAATACAAAGTACGCACCCGCTGGAGTTCGAACCCAAGACCTTTCGATTACAGGCAAGCAAACTCGTATACCATCCAGCCACTGAGATCCAATTCACTCGCCAGCCCATGAATTCTAATGACTACCAATTCTTGATTTTTTGAGAGCGACTGGCACTAACACATGTCATCGGCGGGAACTCCATCTTCACACTTGAGTGGATGGATCTCATTGGTCACGACTTCTCACTAGAACTCCAGGAAGCTCA
This sequence comes from Trichobilharzia szidati, assembly GCA_944472155.2. Taxonomy (NCBI): domain Eukaryota; kingdom Metazoa; phylum Platyhelminthes; class Trematoda; order Strigeidida; family Schistosomatidae; genus Trichobilharzia; species Trichobilharzia szidati. Next base: position 125,436,961 of record OX235274.1, on the reverse strand, counting down.
GTCCTGTATCAAATCACTGGCGAGCATCAGATTAATTTTAAAAAGTTAGTTTGTAAGGATTAGATTTGTTTTTACGAGTTCTAGTGAGATGTCATGAACAGTGAGATCCACCCACTCTAGTGTGAAGATGGAATTTCCGCTGATGACATTGGTTGGTGCCAGTCGCGCTAAATCACGAACTGGTAGAAGTTAGAATTCATGGACTGGCTACTGAATTTGATCTCAGTGGCTTAAAGGTCTACGAGCTTACCTTGTTACCGGAATGTCCTGGGTTCGAACTCTGGTGTTAGGTGCGTTCTGCCGATGATTCCCAAACTAGAAATACAAATTACCTAGGGAGGCTACCTATTATTATATGTATTAATTTAACCTGCTCCTGTGGAGTAAGTTATATTGGCCATTGCTGAAACTTTCCTTTTCGAGAACACTTAAAAATCTGGATAATTAAAGATGCAGTAAAAAGTACTTCTCGGCTCTTCAGGCTAAGATCATGTGTGGCTCAAGAGTCCCCAGTGGATAACATGTCTATGCGTCGGAAGTTCAGCGGTAGAGTGCTCATCAAACACATATTTGGTCCGGGGTTCGATCCCCGGTCGATAAACACCTATTTCTCGCTAAGCCGGTAGTAAGGCTAAGAGAGAGAGAGATTACCAACCCCACCTACGTAAATATAAAACCACTACTACCAAAATTTCAAAGATCTAGCTTGAAGCCTTGTGTTCCATTCAAAACCCAAAGGAATTAAAAAAACCCACCAACAGCTCGATTTCAGATCATCTGGTCAAACACGCCATAAAGCTAGTAGTGAAGAATGTTTATCTATCATCTACTGCCTACCAAATAAACTGCCAGAGACTCAGAGGTAGTGAATACTCTAGAAATTAGAGGTTATTGCCATTCTCTTAAAACAACTGGAGCTTTGAGTTCAAAATAAATAAATAAATACCCCAACGTTTGCTACCCTGGCCTGCTAAGGAATCTATAAATTCATCCATCCTGTTACAGGATTTCATCATGAGCTGACATCAGTTAGAGAACCATTGGAAAACCTGAGAATTCTAGACAGCTGTTTTACGCTATTTCGGGACCCTTCATAAGTACGCAAACACCACAAGGGGTCGAACATAGGACCTTCTGGGAGCTTGTAGACCCTTCAGCCACTGAGACCCAACCCAATGGTGCATGAATTCCAACTTCTACTAATTCGCAATCTATTAACCACCTATTTGTATATACATATTCGAATTTCCATGTTATTCATTTACCATTCAGTGGAATGCATAACTTCTATTTCACTTCAGTTTAAACTTATCAGTCAGTGGAATGTCCTTACATTTCAGGAGCTGATGTACAGCGGTTCAGTACTTACTGCGTCGAACATTATTCACTGAACTACTGAACAACGATCCATTTCATTGCATTAACAATCAACGAAAGGAGATCATAAGTAAGAACAAGTAACCAAGCGAATTTTCATAGCATGATCGGTTAGGAATACTATCAGTCTTTAAGAATGCAGGCGTAGGTGGCTGAAGAGTCCCAAATAGGACGAAATGCGCAACCAAAATGAATATATATATATATATATATATATACATTCATCGGTAGTGTTATTAGCTGTTAATTTACCTCAAATTATTTTTGATGATGTTTCTAAGAATTTATATCCATTTCACTTAATATTGAAACTAATTGTAAGGTTCTTTTTTCACAAACCAATGAGTAACATCCGTCTATTTCATGAATGTCAATTATACTACCTGTCTGGTTGAACCTCGCTGGGTTAAATAGTAGAGTTCAAACAATTTGGTTATTTGAGCAGAGTCGAACCAGCTAAATTCCAAATATTCTCGGCCCCAAACTACCATTCTGTGTTAAGATCGGTCCGATCCAACTAACACAGTGGAACACACGGTTGCAAACACCTCTTCTGTGTTTATAGTGAAGTAGAGTTGCTAATCTGACATCCAATCTTCCATCGTTGCTGGAAATTGGGGTCGCATCCGCCGGAAATTGAACCCAGAACCTCCCATGTGACTGGTTAGCCTTCCTACCATTGAACGGTAGATGTCGTCACGAAGCATAACATATCAATAATAATAATAATAGATTTATTCCAAACAGTATTTGTGGTACAGGTATGAAATTTTCAGCGTGCATTACAATAATATTGCATCTAATTACCTCATAAATTTTATAAGATTTTAAAAATAAAAAGCAACAACAACAAAAGAAAAAAAAGAGAAATAAAATAAATAAAACAGAACAGCATTGCATTCACATATTTAAACAATGCACCACAGGATATGAAATATAAAATTAGTGTGTAATAGAATATGTGAGCAACAATATAATAGTAACAAAGAAAGGAGAACAAAAGCTAATGGGAACTATCTGTTAGAGTGCCGCAGTAAGTTAATCGTGTCATACCTAATGGATTTCTCATCACATAACAGCTGTGCCAGATAAGGTATTGTGGAGTTTTTGTACTTGGTAGTCCTAGCATATAGCCTCCTATAATTGCTTCTAGTTCTACCAGATGAAATGTAAGGAGAGAGGTGCGTATAGAGACGGTGTTCGGGGTCTGACAATATGGTATTCGCTAGTTTCTTACATGACATTATATGTCTATCCACAATGGTGTTAACCAGTTGGTTTAACGAAATCCCACTTCCCCAACTAACAGCTTTTATTGCCCTACGCAGCAAAGCGAAATCTTTCTTAAGTAGTCCAGGAAAGATTAATGAGGAGCAGTAAAGAGGGATGGTTAGAATACAAGAATTGACAAACTGAGTAAGCAAAGACTGCTTTATACCAGACTGCCTTAACTTCCTAACGTAGGACGTTAAGCGAAACATCTTTCTAGTCACTAGCAAGATGTGAGAGGACCAGGAAATATCGGAGGAAATACTAAGTTCAAGGTACTTGACATTAGATGTAATTTCAACCTCTATGCCGTCAATGATCGTGGGACCATGTAAGCTAGCTAGTTGTTGTAGATCACTTTTTCGTCTGAAAGTGAAATTTACTACCTTACATTTAGACGGATTTAGCTTAAGACCGTTTGAAGAGGACCACTGACTAATTTCCGAGAGAAAGTTATTTAATTTGGAACAGTCTGACTGAGAGTTGACAGGCATAGAGACAGAGAGGCTCAGCATACTTGACAAAAGTGGCTACATCAGAATGGGGCAAGTCATGTAAGAAAAAAGAAAACAGAAAAGGAGAAAGAACAGCACCTTGAGGAACACCAGCTAAAGTAAGTGAGGTAGTGGAGGACTTTCCATTGTAGACAGTGTACTGCTTCCTATCAGAAAAGTAGGAATACAACCACTTATTTATCCAGCTCTCACTCTGTGTTGCGGCAAGCTTACTTAGCAAGAGAGACCTAGGTACAGAATCAAATGCAGATGCGTAATCAAGGAAGGCACACCGAACATATTTGGCTCCTCTATCTAAACTAGAGACTATATTATGATATAGAACAACAGTGGCATCTAAGGTTCACCTACTATGTTTATGAGCAAACTGGTTGGGGTCATTGAAAGGCTTTGAAGAGGGTTCAAGATTAAGTAAAATAAGTCTTTCCATAACTTTTAAAAAAGGTGAGGTAATAGCAATCGGTCGAAACTTAACAGTAGGTCCACTTGCTGATTTAGGCACTGGAACAACCTTGATATTTTTCCATGAGTCAGGAATAATACTTTTGGAAAAAGACTCATTGAAAATGTCGGTTAATGGGTAACATAAGATGTCAGCACACTTCTCACATCGATTAGCATAATTCCATTTAAAGACTTCGCAACGAAAAAAACAAACAATGAAACTTACCAATTTTTAAAGCTGGAACTTTTTCTACCAGTGCTAAGTGTATTGAAGGTTGTAAAAAGTTCTTCTCTATCATCATACTGGCGACTTCACCAGCTGTCATATGATGATCAATTAGAATAGCTTTAGTTGTTTTATCCGGGCGAAAAACGCGTACAACCAACTAAATATTCAAATGAAAACATAAAAAAAGGAGAATGGATGAATACAAATCAGACTGTGATGTTATAAAATAGATTAGCATTTAAGAAAGAATGATGCGTGAAAATCAATAATAAGTACTCATTTCCTTACGATATGAGAGGTACAAAGAACCTCAAGCTTCTTTTTCAAGTTTCACTAGAGTTTGTGTTGCTTTTTAGGGGATGAGGGTGCTTGCCACACGTTAAACCTTCCCACTTTTCTGTGTGAGCTCTAGGAGTGCATTCTCTGGAACTCAACCACTGAACCAACGACGCACTGAAAATCAATTTTTAGTCCCGTGAAACTAATATTAATAGTTACAGGATTTCATCATGAGCTGACATCGATTAGAGAACCATTGTAAAACCTGGGAGTACTGGTAGGGTGAAGCAGGTCGCGTGTGAGGACAAATACAAATATATTGTATGGTTGGAGACAATCGGCCACAAGAAGCCTTGATTAACCTACGTTTCATGCTTGTTGGCACCAGTCAGCAAGGAGTATCAGCAACCTTGAAGGAGCTCATGTCCCTTCTGACTGACAGAATTCAGTCTGTACCAAAGATAGGACTAGATACATCACATTGCACTAGCTAATAGTGTTCAGTCGAAGTATCCAATACGGTCCTACAGGAGGTCAATCGCCAGCCAGTCCGAATAGCTCACTGGTAGTAATGCCTCTGACTGCTGGCAGCACTGGGTGACGTGGGTTCGAATCTCAGGAGGGACATGACTTCCTTCAGGGTTGCAGATATACGCCTTTCTGACCTATTTGTGAGTGCCAAATAGCACGAAACCTAGTTCAGGTTGGGCTTCTTGTAGCCAACTGCCTCCAACCATCCAATATCATCGCGTCGGTGGCACAGTGGTTAGGATGCTCGCCGACCGTGCACATGGTTCGGGGTTCGATCCCCAGCCGACGCACTCCTTTACCTCCCTTAGCCAGAAATAATGCTGGTGAAGAGGAAAGGTTGAGCATGAGGCTAGCAACCCCATCCTGTAAAATAAACACTGCTACAGAAACTTCAAGCCACTGGCTTGAAGCCCTATGTTCCACTGGGGAACGTGAAGGATAATTAATAATTTAATTAACTAATCCAATATCATCAAATTAATGTAAACTATGCATGCAGATCGACATCTCCAAATCCATGCATACTATAACTGTATTTCCAAATACTAAACACACACACAGACAGTAACTGTCTGTCGTAAAATACACTCCAAATAACATATTGACACACACACACACACGAACATGTACAACATCTTATGTCACGCTACTATTTCTTTCCAAACTATGACTCCTAGGGGGAGAGGTGAGATGGAAGTTCCCGTTACCTTTGCCTTCCTTTTCCTGCCTTTAAACAAATTGTTGACTTCTCTTACTTCTTACGTCTGTTAGTCAGTTGGTAAGTGAGACAAAATCGAATGCCTTTAACATGTGTCTCCATTTTATCAGAACACTTAACTGCCAGGCAATATTCGCGTGTAGGTATATGTACAAAATATATATATGTGCACATATATACACAAACGTCAGCCAATTCCCCTCATCGTCATAATAAATAAACAACGAAAGGTCAGACGAATCCTTCCTTCCTTCCCCGCTCCTCCAACCTCTTTTTTCTCGGGTATTTTTGTCTCTTTCTTCTTCTTTTCTTCAGGCAATGACTCCTAACAACTATTCGCGTGTGTGTGTGGAAAAATCCAGACAGACATTAGGACCTTAAGAGGACAACGAGGAGGACGAGGAGGTGAAACTGACAAGAAAACATATGAAGTCAAAAGCTAGACACACTCATACATACCCACATGTTCATGAATCTACATACACACACACATAAATTGAAATTACTTATCAGTATTATTATTATCATTATTATTATTATTATTATTATTATAGAATATCGATTAGATGGCTGTATGATGACTATTCATACACATGCGTGTACACGTAGACTTATTGATCTGATTGGTAAGATACGTTAGTGTCTTTAGTAAATTACCACTTCCAAAATAAGTCAAACTGTCAGGCTAATTGCATTAATTCTTTTTTAGTGGCATTAGGGGACAAAATGTCAGAAGGAAAAGAGTATTGATAGTAGTAGTGGCGTGTGCTTCTACTGTGATAAGAATTATCAGTAATATATGTATATAGACACATATTGATAGGAAGTGGCCAAAAATTGAAAAAAACAACATTTTACGTTATTTTAATATATATGTGTAAAACTTGGGCACTATTATTATATTATTATTATTATTATTGTATCCTTTAATTCCTAGAGGAACATAGGGCTTCAACCGTGCGTCTCCATTGCGTTCGGTTCTCTGCTAGTGTCTTCACCTGACTCCATGTCTGCCCACACGTTTTCATCTCCTCTTCATATGACCTCCTCCAAGTCACCCACCCTTGCACTGACGACCAACTCGCCGCTTCCCATTAGGTTGGGTTCCACTCGAGCAGGGGCTTGTCTAGTGATGTCACTTGATGGTTCCTCAGAGTATGGCCAGCCAATCCATCTCCGTTTCTTCCTGACTATTTGTTTCACAATCGGTTCCTGCTGTGTTGGTTCGCTCATTGCCAGAGATCCCTCTCTGTTGCTTATCTTTTCTGGCCGGCCGGCCATCTGATCTTGATTAGTATTGAGGGAAGACAACTGTTAATGAAGGTCTTTAGTTTGTTTGAGATGCTCTTTATGACGCGCAGTGCAAGTCTCTGATCCGTATAGTAGCACTGACTGACTTCACATTGGAGTTGAAAATCCCGATCTTATTTTCATTTTCATGCTGAGTGCTGTTTATTTCCATACACAGACTTGAGAGTATTGAAAGCTTGTCTTGCTTTTCCGATTCTTGCTTTGATATCCTCGTCAGTTCCGTCCACCTGTAGTTGAAACGATGCTTCCCAGGTAGGTAGGTAAAAGAGGGTTTTTTTCAGGTTCCTCCCATTTATGCCGGTTGTTATCTGTTGTTGTTGTTCTTGTCCAGGAATCTTCATTATCTCTGTTTTCCCTATGTTCACCTGAAGTCTTATCTTTGATGCTTCTTCTGCTAACTTATTGCTTTTCGCTTGCATATCTTCCAGTTTGTGGGAAATCAGACATATATCATCGGCGAAGTCCAGATCCTCAAAGTTTTTTGTGTGTGTCCATTTTATGCCTGTTTCCTCATTGTCCACTGCTTGTCGCATTATCCAATCTACTGCAATCAGGAAAATCATTGGCGATAGTAGGCAGCCAGCCAGCCTTGTCTTACTCCTGTCCTCACTTCGAAGGGTTCCGTAAGTTTCCCATTGTGGATTACTTGGCATGCAGCATTGTCGTATAGCTGTTGGATGAGATGTATAATTGTCGGTGGCACCCCGTAGTAGTAAGTAATTCCATATTAGTTTGTTTATTAGATGTATCAAACACAGTGAAATCCACAGCGGACCTTATACGCCGAATGAAGCTGTTTCTAGGTGAGTCTAAGTAGTTTAATTTAATGCCCAAAACTAATAACCCCAGTAGTAGGATGTATGGTGTTGTTAAAGTTCATAAGTCACCATAACCTATTAGACGTATAGTTGATTTTAGAAATTTGCCTACTTATGAATTATCTAAATATTTAGCTATGGTATTAAATCCCCTTAAAATCCATTCGGAATCTAGACTAACTAATTCTCATGAACTAAAACGTAGATTAGATAATGAAGAGAAATTGGTTAGTTTTGACATTGTCAGTTTATATACACGTATACCAATAAATATGGCTATAGAGGCAGTCAGAAACGAACTCATTTCTGACCAAGACCTCGAACATAGGCCAAAAGTGCCACTGGAGGACATAATGCTGGGAGTACAGCTATGCCTGACTTCCACAGTATTTAGACTCCAAGGGAAAATATACAAACAAACTGAGGGTGTTGCCATGGGATCACCAATATCCCCAGTTGTAGCATATGTATTCATGGATAGGTGGGAAAACATAGCGATTGAAACGTTCACCCCCACCCCAAAAGCATGTAGATGACACATTTACTGTACTTACAATACACGAAATGGTGCGCGCTTTTCGAAAACTGCGCTACATTTGCCTAGTTACATAAAACTCTGACTTTTGTGGAATATCTTATCAAAAAGTTACGAAAAACTTTTACAATTATTTGACTTTGAAACACTGAATCTTTGGATATAATGTTGTATATCAATAAAATCTATAACTATCTATTTGCCACTCTGTGCTTGATTAACACTAACTAATACCTATAATTGTATATATATTGATGGATTTACATGTTCAAGTTGGCTCAAGTCAGTGAGTCTATGGTTTGGGTATCATTTTGGTTAACTGTAACTGACTGTGATATTATTATTGCTGTTGTCGCTTGTTACCCTTCTTGTTGTGAATTATTTTTCCGTGCTGGTGTTTTTCTGCCTGTTTATTCCATGTTTTCCTGGTTTTTTAAGGGGAGCAACCCACAAGGTCGCTTCTCTCTAAATTATAAATTGATGTAACAACCCTCCTTCTCAGGCGTGAGGCTAGCAACCCCACCCTGTAAACAAACCTGCTACAGAAACTTCAGCACGATGTATCTCCTTGAGACAAAAGAAAAAGTCTTTGTGGGGACATGGAATGTCCGTACTATGTACGAGATTGGCAAAGCTGCCCAGATCGCAAACGAAATGAAAAGATACAAAATTCAAGTACTGGGAATATGTGAAAGCAGATGGAACGGGAATGGACTCACCAAATTGTCAACGGGTGAGTCAGTGATCTACTCCGGTCACCCAGAAGATAACCACTCGCACACCGAGGGCGTGGCTATCATGATGTCACCAACGGCAACGAAGGCCCTGATGCAATGGGAGGCGATCTCGCCCAGGATAATAACCGCCAGATTCAACTCCAAAGGAAGGAAAGTGTCAATTATACAATGCTATGCACCGACCAACAACGCAGACCTCGAAACGAAAGAAGAATTCTACAGACAACTGCAGACAACAGTGGACAATACTCCAGCTGGTGACATCAAAATACTAATGGGAGACACGAACGCCAAACTGGGATCAGACAACACAGGAAGGGAACTCATCATGGGTCGTGAGGCCCTCGGTGAAATGAACGAAAATGGTGAACTCTTCTCAGACTTCTGCGCCTTCAATGCTTTGGTGATTGGTGGCAGTGTGTTCAAACACAAGGATATCCACAAGGCTACATGGGTGTCACCAGATGGGCGAACCAAAAACCAAATCGACTTTATCTCAATCTCAAGGAAGTGGAGGCGCAGCCTGCTGGACACGAAAGTAAGAAGAGGAGCAGACATTGGCTCAGACCACTATCTCGTACAAGGGACAATCCAAATCAAATTAAAAGCTTTCAGAGAATCAGGAGCTGCAGATAGGCCACAAGCCAAGTTCAACACTCAAAAACTGAAGGACCAGGACACAAAGGACATCTTCACTGCAAGTATAAAAGACAAAGCCGAGACACAAATCAACACTGGCGAAGAGGTCAGCGTTGAAAAGCACTGGAACAACTTGAAGACAGTGTGGAGACAAACCTGCATGGAAGTTCTAGGCAGAAAGAAGAGACAGGACAAACAATGGCTCACTACGGACACTTGAAAACTAATAGAAGAGAGAGGGATGGTGAAACAAAAGATTCTCCAGTGCACCGATGAGCAACAAAAACAGGATTTGAACGCAAGCTACAAGACACTGAACAAAAGAGTAAAGAAGAGTGCCAGAGAAGACAAAAGAAAGTACTATGAAACCATGGCAAGTGAGGCAGAACAAGCTGCAGGCAAAGGAGACCTCGCAACACTCTACCAAACTACTAGGTACCTATCTGGAAAACGTTTGACACAAATCAAGCCGGTGAAAGATGACAATGGAAAGTCACTCAACAAAGAAGCGGAGCAAAGGAAACACTGGGCTGAACACTTCAAAAGACTCCTAAATCGACCACCACCTACAACGCGCCCAGCAATACCAACAACGGAGACAGAGCTACCTGTGAACACCAACCACGCGACGAAATCAGAAGTCCTGAAGGCAATCAAGATGCTGAAAGCTGGAAAAGCAGCAGGACCAGATGGAATCCCAGCAGAGGCATTGAAAATGGACCCAGAGACAACAGCAGACTTGATGACGCCACTACTGGAGAAGGTGTGGAAAGAAGGCAAAGTACCCGAGGATTGGAAGAAAGGCTACTTATTCAAACTACCAAAGAAAGGAGACCTAAGTCAATGCAAGAACTGGCGCGGAATTATGCTCCTGTCCATCCCAAGCAAAATACTAAGCCGCATCATCCTGGAGAGAATCAAACATGCCCTGGATGAAAAACTTCGACCGGAACAGGCTGGATTCAGGAAGAACAAGTCATGCATTGATCAGATCGCCACATTACGGATCATCATTGAGCAAAGCTTAGAGTGGCAGTCACCTCTCTATCTCAACTTCATCGACTTTGAAAAGGCCTTTAACAGCGTCGATCGAGAGGTGATTTGGAAACTACTTCGCTACTACGGGGTGCCACCGACAATTATACATCTCATCCAAAAGCTATATGACAATGCTGCATTCCAAGTAATCCACAATGGGAAACTTACGGAACCCTTCGAAGTGAGGACAGGAGTAAGACAAGCTGGCTGCCTACTATCGCCAATGATTTTCCTGATTGCAGTAGATTGGATAATGCGACAAGCAGTGGACAATGAGGAAACAGGCATAAAATGGACACACACAAAAAACTTTGAGGATCTGGACTTCGCCGATGATATATGTCTGATTTCCCACAAACTGGAGGATATGCAAGTGAAAAGCAACAAGTAGACAGAAGAAGCATCAAAGATAGGACTCCATGTGAACATAGAGAAAACAGAGGTGATGAAGATTCCTGGGAAACACAACTAACAGCAACACAACAACAACAGACAACAATCAGCATAAATGGCAGGAACCTGAAAGAAACAAACTCTTTTACCTACCTGGGAAGCATCGTTTCAACTACAGGCGGACGGAACTGATGAGGATATGAAAGCAAGAATTGGAAAAGCAAGACAAGCTTTCACTACTCTCAAGTCTGTGTGGAGGTCAACACCACTCAGCATGAAATATAAGGTCCGGATTTTCAACTCCAATGTGAAGTTGGTCAGTGCTACTATACGGATCAGAGACTTGGCCAGCGCGTCATAAAGACCATCTCAAACAAACTACAGACCTTCATTAACAGTTATCTTCGCTAAATACTTCAAGATCAGATGGCCCGCCAGGAAAGATCAGCAACAGGGAAGATTTCTGGGAGCGAACCAACTCAGCAGGAACCGATTGTGAAACAAATAGGCAGGAAGAAATGGAGATGGATTGGCTGGCCATACTCTGAGGAAACCATCAAGTGACATCACTAGACAAGCCATTGCTGGAGTGGAATCCGAAAGGGAAGCGGCGAGTTGGTCATCCAAGGGTGACTTGGAGGAGGTCATGTGAAGAGGAGATGAAAGAGTGTGGGCAAACTTTGAGCCAGGTGGAGACTCTAGCAGAGGACACAACGCAATGGAGACGCATGGCTGAAACCCTATGTTCCTCTAGGAATTAAAGGATGCAATAATAATAATAATACAATACACGAAATAAATAGATGTTTCGAACACAATAACTCAAAGGTGGAGGCAATTCAATTCACCCATGAATTGAAGTTAAACACACGAGTGTTTACGGGAAACCCACACACTCAAACAGATATTTGGATTTCCGATCATCCCATCCTATGAAATGTTTAAGTGATAGAGCACAAAAACTATTTAGTGCAAAGGAAAATCTAAGACAGGAAGTGATACATATAAAAGAAGCCTTGAAACTGAATTAATGATTACCCTGATAAATTGGTCAGGAAATATGTAGGGAAATGTGAAAATAAAATTATTAATAATAATAGCAGTGATAGTGATAATAATAATAATATTAATGACGACATGCATGTCAAACATGCACAAGACAACAGTAACAATAAGAAATCGAAATCATCAGTAGTAATTCCATACAAGTATGGAACCTCGGAAACCACCTTATGCAGAATTCTTAACAAAGTAGGAATAAAAGTAACTGGCATTCAAACCCACAAACTCAATTAGAAACAAGCTTTTTCGTGTCGGTTAAAGGATCAGACCAGTGGAGCCTTTAAAACAAAACAATTTAGTTTATCTAATACCCTGCTTGCAATGATTGTCAGGTCAAATACATAGGTCAAACTAGTAGAACAGGGGCAGTCAGACTAGCCGAACATAAAAACTTAGCAAAATTTAGATTGGTAGACCTGAATAAGATAAGAATGCTAGAGAATAGTTCATCTATAGCACAACATGCAGTTACACACAATCATACAATATGATGGATAGGATAGGATGACAGTTTTAAAATCTAATGTCACAGGGTGGAGGGAGAGATTGATAACAGAAGCTTTGTCTATCGAATCAACTGCAAATACAAGTAATAGGAATGATTCATCACCTGTCCCAGATATCTGGAAAATTCTACTACCCCTACGACAAATAGGGGTCATATTAATTATTTAATTCAATTTTAGTTTTTCCCATCAATTGATTGAACCGAAGTGCTCGGTCTCAGGTTGACATGTCGGCTTCTTGTGCAAATGCTTCGACGATGTCTAAAATTAAACAATTAATATGACCCGTTGCACAAGAAGTGGCTGAATGTCGTGACCCAAATGGTCTAGTGGACAATGCTTTGGCTGGCGTTTGAAACCATGGGCACTGGGTTCGAGCCTCGGTGCAGGGAACATCATCACTCACTAGGAAATGCAGGTACATCCATCTGACGAGTCTCAAATCGGACGAAATGCGCGTTATCCTGGATGGATTCCACTGCTAGTCACCATCCACAAATTAGGAACTGTGATCATTTAAATTCTGCCTTGTCCAAGTAGGCTTTCTATAAATCGATCAGTTTATATTGAGCCATAATCTCTCCGACTCACAAGTATGTCTAAAAATGCAGGGTGGACACGACTTTTGTCCTCGCATATAAGACTCATATGATTCTGTGCCGAGTTGAATCTATCCAGTAGATGACTCGCATCTTCATGATCATCGCATATGAAAATAATGTCATCTAGCATATCTCATCTACAGAGGCACTTTCACAATTCAATCAACGGGCAGGTTTTCAATAATCTAAGCCAACAAAGGTCCTAATGAACTCCCCACATCAATGCCATCCACTTGTCAAAAGTGCTCATCTTCAAGTGTGAAATGGATATTGCCATTATGTAACAGTTATAAATCTTCCAAATAAGTTAATTGGTAATCCTTGCCTGATTACGTAACCAAATACAGTGTCAATTATTGGTCTATTGCTAAGTAATAGGAGGGAGGTGACATAATTGATATAATTACTCAGAAGTGGCTTTAGAAGTAAAAATAAAAGTTGTAAATTACGTAGTACTCAACAACGGCTTAAAGGAAGAAAGGGTTAGAAATCTGAACATTATCCGGCATGGTTAGCAAAAGAACAATGCAAGACAGTAACTACTAGCTCAATTCTCGACCACGTAGCTCCACCACAGTGAAGCTAAATGGTACTAAGGGTGTCAGGTTTCGGCTTTTGTGTTTGACGATAAAGGCGCTGGCAATTCGTTAATACAACCTAGATTTCTGTATACAGAAAAAGTTTGTCCAGTCTCTTATTGTACCTTGGTCTTAACACCTCTTCACTAGTCGTTCCGTGTAAAAAATTGTAAATTTTACTGTTAGTTTGCTTTTGCTTTAACAATTAATTCACTATTATCACTCTCATATGCTCCTTTTGTGCATTTTCACACCCTCTTTACACTTGTTAAATGGACACTCAACTACCGCCTTTATTCTCTATCACTCAATAGCAATGTTAACCTTATTAAATTTCTAACGCTTTCTTCATTTGTGCCATTGTTGAGTACTACGTAATGTCTATTATTATTATTCTTAAGTCCTTTTTCTCACTTTGTCTACTTTATTAATTGGCCCGTCTCATTTTTCATATATATTGACTTGTGTGATGGTGATCTTGATGGCGGCAACAGCTGGACATATTTCTTCTGAATACATAGCCTGGGCTTGAATTTTTGGACCTCTAGTGCCTCAGTTATGTTTCCCTTTGAGAAAGAGATTTGATCGGATCTGGTATACGACTTTGTGTGCGTCGGTGGCATAGCGGTTAGGACGCCCGCCGACCATGCATATGGTCTGGGGTTCGATCCCCGGCCGGCGCAATCTCTTACCTAACTTAGCCAGATATAAAGCTGGTGAAGAGGAAAGGTTGGGCATGAGGCTAGCAACCCCATCCTGTAAAAAAAATAAACACCGCTACAGAAACTTCAAGCCTCTAGCTTGAAGCCCTATGTTCCACTGTGGAACGTGAAGGAAAAAAAAACTTTGAAAGACCTTTCGAATGGAACTGAATGTCCTGAATTTACCAGATGTTCGAAATGCCTTAGGCAATGTCACTCCTTTGCGTTCCTAGTGGAACAAAGGAGTTTCAAGTTGCAAACATTAAAGTTTCAGTAGCCAGAGTTGTGTTATCCTCACCCTGCCATCCTCCAAACTTTCCTCTATATCGATCTTAATACCATATTAGTGAGATTTAGCAGTGTGCATCAGTGGCAGAGAATCGAACCCCGGACCAAGTGAGGCGTGGTTGGCGAGTGTCCTACCTCTGAACCACTGACGCATCAACAAACTGAATGAAGAAGCTGGTAGCGACGGTGTCCAGGTGATAGGATCCCACACACTTTGTTATTGTTCAATTATCTTAACGACTGTTAATCTCGCATAAGTGGTATATCATCATTCCCACGTATTTTGTTATTGTCAATTATCTTAATGACTGTTAATCTCGCATAAGTGGTATATCATCATTTCCCACGCATTTTGTTATTGACTATTACGACCAATTATTTCAAATACTGTTAGCTGTCTGTATTGGTTGTAAAAATGTAAAAATACCATTTCCTAAATAAGTTTCTTTGTCGTCGTAGTCGTAGTTTGTCGTAGTTGTTGTACAACAATATACAGTCACAGACCAGACTTTGTCTTTTGATATTTACGTGGTTCGCTGAATCGGAAGGTACCAGAAGCAGATAGGCATATTAGTCAGGCGCAGAAAGAACAAGGCGACAACGTCCTCATTTAATTCCCCTACAGTTACAACACCAGGTGAACATAGGGAAGACGGAGGTAATGAAGATGACCAACCAATCACTAACAGCAACAGCAACCAGCACCAATAACCATCCGTTGGAGGGATTTGACGGAGGTTAATTCTGGCCTTCACTCATCCAGGAAGCATCGTTTCAACTACAGGCAGAGGGAAGGGATGAACATGTCAGAGTCGGCCAGAATCAGGAAGGTAAGATACACCTTCATCAACCAACCTGAAACCAGTTTGAAAATCTTCTGCACTCCGCTGCATAAGGAACAAGATTCGGATTTTCAACACCAATGTCAAGTCAGTCCTTCTATACGGGTCAGAAACTTTGCGTGTCACGAAAAGGATTTCCAACAGGTAGCAGCCTTTTATCAACATCTGCCTTCTCTGGTTCTATGCTGAAAATTAAATGGCCAGCCAGAAAGAATTTGCAACAAGAAACTCTGGCTAGCAACGAACCAACCAAGAGCCTATCGGTCACCAGAATGTAGGAGAAAATGTAGACGGATTGATCGGACATACGTTTAGGAGGCTGTCGAATAACATCGCGCGCCAGCCAGGCCATTCCTTGAATGGAATTTCAATGGGAAGCTACAAGTGGATTGTCGGTTGGAGAGTGACATGGAGGAGATGGGAGATTATGGGCAATCGTGGACTCAGGTGAAGTGGATGGCAGAAAATAGAAGAAAGTAGAGATGTGTATGTTGCACTCGGAACTTAGGGGGATAATAATATGATAATTAATTTATCAGCTACTAAAAATAAATCAAATGCGACAAGAAATTTCAAATTCCAAGTCAATAAAAATGATCAATAGATATGTAAATCAACTACCAGTCACGAAGATGGTTGCCAGGAATTGGTAACACGTGTACCATTATATGTGAGTTTTTGCTATTTATAGTTGTTTTTTAAAATTTTCATTCCTTTACGTTCCGACTGGAACATAGGGCTTGAAGTTGCAGTAGCAGTGGCGGTTTGACGGGGTGGGGTCCCTAGACCCACCCACCCCCAGCTTCCCCTGTTTATCGGGTTTACGACTAGCTTAAGGGAGGTAAAGTTGTGCCCTGGTCGGGACTCGAACCCCGAAACTATATGATGCGTAGTTGGCGAGCATTCTACCGCTGAACCACTGACGCATGCTATTCATAGTTACGTTTTAATATTCCGTCTGTTTATAAATATTAGTAATTATCACCAATATGTGTAAAGAGTGTGTACCTGGTCTCTTTATAGGGTTGAATTCTGTTGTGTTTTTTTTACTTCATTTGCTTTCCTAGTGGAACTTAGGGCTTCAAGCTTCAGCTTTGACGTTTCAGTATAGGTAGTGTTATTTTGTTATGGCGTTGAGTTGTTGGCCTCACGTCCAACCCTCCCTTTTCACTTGGCTTACTGCTGGCTGCATCGTTGGCACAGCGGTAGAATGCTTGCCGACCACGCATGTGGTCCGGGGTTCGATCCCCGGCCCGCAACGCACTCCTTTACCTCACTAAGCCAGTAATAAGACTGGTAAAGAGGGTAGGTTGGACATGAGGCGTGCTAGCAACCCCATCCCGTAAAAATAAATAAACACCATTGCTACAGAAACTGCAAGTCTCTAGCTTGAGGCTGCTCTATGTTCTGCTGGGAACGTAAAGGAATAAAACAAACAAAAAAAGCATTGCACTCCGGCATAAGAAACAAGATTAAGATTAAAAGTACTTTTGGTTATGCACCAAGTTTGTGAATCTTGCGGCAGCAATTTAATTGATTTGTTTTTTATTCCTTCACGTTCCCAGTGGAACATAGGGCGGCTTCAAGCTAGAGGCTTGAAGTTTCGGTAGCAATGGGGTTGCTAGCCCGCCTCATGCCCAACCTTTCCTCTTTACCAGTCTTATTACTACTGGCTTAGAGAGGTGTTAAATAAATATCCTATAAAATTCATTAGGAAGATCAAAAAAGGTCAAAAGCAAAATAAAAATAATTGTGAAACTATTAATGATAACATAAATAAGAGAGAATATAAGTCATCCACTGTTATACCATATAAGGAGGAGACATCTGAGACCCTCTTTGCGTAGGATTCTTAATAAAGCAGGAATTAGGGTGGCATTTAAACCTACAAACTCACTCAGAGACAAGCTCTGTAGGCTAAAAAATCCGGTGGACCCAATTAAACAAAATAATATAATTTACACATAACCACACAATAGGGTTGGAGAGGGTTAAGATTCTAAGAAGTAATCTATGTAGGTGGAGAGCAGAGAGAGATTGATTACTGAATCTTTCCTGATTCAACGAGTCTACACCCAACACAACACGTGCAATGGAATTGACTCACACCAAATACCAGAGATATGGGAGATATTATTACCACCAGTCAGTCAAATCAGAAGAGGATAATAAATAATCTTAAAATTCTATTTCAATTCATGTATATCATAACATTCTAGCAAGTTACTTATTTTAACTATAAAAACACTCGTCTTATTTCCCATCTGATTGTAATTGATCAGTAACACTCATATTACTATTGTTTCTGAATGTACATTATCCTATAGTAATTTTTATTCAAATGTCTAATCATCAATTCAACACATGTATATAAATGAAGGAAAGAAGTTATGTGAGTAACTTGATATGATTATGAGCAGTAATAATTTGTGCTCGAAACGTGGTCATCAGTTAATATTACTTACTGTATAACACTGTGTGATTTATCAAAATAAAATCTTATCCATAATGGAGTTATACCCTACCAACACAGTGCCCAAGTTTTATACTTATATCAATAATTAATACTGGCTTAGCGAGGTAAAGTAGTCCACGTCGGTGGCCAGGGATCGAACCCTGAACCACATGAGACGTGGTTGGTGAGGATTCTACCGCTGTGCCACCGACAGATTTTCAACATTCATATCTAACATTAATGTCAACTCAGTGATTGTTGATGTAGTTCAGAGACTCGGTGAGTACATCACGAAAAACATTTCTAACAGGCTACTGAATGCTTTCATCAACATCTACATTCTCTAGCTCAATATTGAAGACCAGATGACCGGCAAGGGAGAAAATGTTATGAAGAAGGAAGCCTAGAAACGAACTAACGAAGCAACTAATCCTAAAAAAATACGCAGAAGAAATTACAGACGGATTGGACCATAATACTCTAAGTAGACTTCGAGTGAAACCTGAATGCCAACTGAGAGGTGGTATAGGCTCAAAGATGAAATACAGAAGACCGTGCATGGTAGAACCAAGTAAAAACGAAACCACAGAAAATAGAACGAAATGGAGACGTGTTCCTGAAGTCCTAATGTCCCACTAGGAAACCAAGACAATAATAAATAGTACCGATTAAGAAGGGAGTGCTCAAAAGCATACATGAGAATATTTCAAGAAGCATCACTTATTAGATGGTTGGAGGCAATCGGCCGCACGAAGCCCAACCCGACCTCCTAGGTTTCGTGCTAGTTGACATTCACCAGTCAGTCAGAAAGGCGCATATCTGCAACTTTGAAGGAACAACTCATGTCCCTTCTGAGATTCAAACCCGCGTCACTCAGTGCTGCCTGTAGTCAGAGACGTAATCACCACTGAGCTTTTCGGGCTGGCTCGCGATTGACCTCCTGTAGGATACTTTATTTGGACACTAGTAACTTGTGTGATATTTCTAGTTCTATCTTCGGTGTAAACTGAATTCTACCCGTCAGTAGGGACATGAGCTCCTTCAAGATTGTAGATGCGCCTTTCTGACTGTCTGGTGAGTTCCAACTAGCACGAAACCTAGGTCAAGCAAGGATTCCTGTGGCCGATCGCCTCCAACCATCCAATATCATCAAATCAATGTGTGCACCATGATGGTGAGCTACCTGGTGGCATGGTGGCTACACTGGAAACCTGACTGCACTAGACATATCACACTAGCTGCAGGTGTCCAACCAAAGCCTCACTTATCTTATGGTTTCTTACGTAAGTCTCTATAGTCTTAAATACCATTTTTATATTAACTCAAGTAATTTGAGTTAGAAAACACATAGACTGCACATCTTGTCTATGTATGTAATCATTCCTCTCCGGGGAATCCATACTACCCCCACCCGCCGAACATACTGAGCAAAAAGATAAGAATTTTTTCTAAACGTGCATATTATCAAATCAATATTTTGATATTTTACACTTTTTATTTCACCACATTCTTTTTCCAATTCTTTATTTTGTTTATATTAACTGAGTCAAGGTTGTCTGGTTGCTATTTTTAAAATTTTCGCGGTAATCTCAATATTTCCACCAGGTTCGCTACATGCACACACATTAGCTAGATGACCTTAGACGCATAATTACCTTAGTAACTCTAAAGCGTATCATCCTCTCTCTCTCTTACATATACACATAGTCAGACAAAGACTATTGTTTCAGACTGACTGTGCCAGTCAGTGTTCTACTGCGTACAAAAACACACACACACACTATTATTCAGCTATTCATGTATGTCTGTAGTTATGACGTCATAAATGCAATGGAATTTAGACACACACACAATTATCTATCTCAAGGCACAATTTGAATAGTTTTTGGGTGAAATACTGTCAGTCTTGTTTCTATTAGTTAGTGTACTGTTGTGGTGTGTGCTACTGATAAGATTTATCAGTAGTATGTAGAAGAGGGAAAGAGAGAGGTTCATCGGCATATAAAAATATTAAATAGCGGAGAGATAGATTTGATGTCAAAGAGACGGAGAGAGAGAGGAAATGAACCAGTGGATTGCAGCAAAATATGGGAGACACAAAAAGGGGACAAAGAAACACACAATACGAAGGAAGGGTAGAAGTGGTAAGTACAAGGACACAGAAGATCTGTCGGTCGGTCGGTTTTCGACATAGAACTTTGCACTGATGTGCGGCAGATCAAGTCGCCACACTCCATGGAGCACACAAAGCAAGAGAAGAAAATAGGAGAAATGCATATTAGAGAGAGTAAACGGAGGTGTAAGACAAAGGAGTAGTAATAACGAAGAACAAAACAGTTTCATTGGAAATTATAAGTAACAAGGAGTGGATGCATCTGCGCTAGCCATTGAGAACGATTTTGAGCCATGTCACCGATTGTTTCCAGCCATTGGTTTTTATCGTCCCGAGGACCCCAACCAGTCAGGAAGTCTACACCTTCCTACGTGGCTGGCTTAGACTAACTGTTGTAGATTTCATTGACTGGTGCCATGTTTTGGTTTGGCCGCCGCTAGCTCTTTTCCAGTCTGGCCCTATATCAGCTAACATTTCCCGTCGAAGAAGGCGATCACTAGGCATATGTAGCACATGTCATAACCATCTCAGTCGATGTAATTTCACAACCACGTCGACTGATTTCCCCGCCTTACCTCAATATTGCTCACCTTATTATACCACTTCAAGCGAAAGATAGAACGCAGACACCTATTATCAAAGCCAGGTAGCTAGAACTTTCATGTTTTCCATTCTCAATGGCCACGTCTCACAGCCATAAAGGAGGACGGAGCGGACTGTTGAGCGGTACACACACCCTTTGGTTGGTAGTCGGATATCACGTCTTCTCTAGAGACGGAGTAAACTGGCATATGCGAAACAAGCCCTCTGTATTCGTGCTGAGATTCCGTCGGAGATCAACCCGTTGGGGCTGATGGTACTTCCCAAGTAAGTGAAGCGGTCAACGTGCTCTACCACTTCACTCCCTATTTCTAAACTAGGAGTCAGTGTAGTCCAGTCCTATAACATCATCTTACATTTGGTGGGAGCGAATCGCATGCCAAACATACGAAGATTGCTGCTCAAGGTGTTCAGTAGACTCTGAATTTTGTCAGCGTCCTCGTCTAGAAGTGTAACGACAGAAGACAAGGGTCAGGCAACAGATCATTTATTAAGGAAATCAACGCATATTTATATATTTTCATGTACATTACTATGGATATTTAAGCAAACAAACACAGTCTTCCGATTGGTTGTTTCTCACGTAAAGTTAATCTTTCATCTATTTGTGACTGTTTCTTGAATGTCAAATCCTCTATATGTTAACTGCATCCGCCTACGCAAAGTCTGCTGTGGTCGGTTTTGAATCAATCTTTGTTCACATTTTCTCACGACAAATCTTGGGAACGTAAATATTGACGTAAATTACTGTCTACCAATTTGGCTAGTAGACAGCTCTTATTTCAATGTCTTAATGGCTATTTTTCGCGAATTAAAAATATTCCGTTACCAAGTGTCTTGTTCTCCTCCGTTACACTGTGTACTGCTCAGCATTTCGCTCCAGCCTCCTTTATGGATGGTTGGCTGTGAGACATGGCCATTGAAAGTGGAAGACATGAAAAGGCTGGCTAGGTGTCTTTGATCATAGGTGTCTGCGTTCTACCTCCCGTGTTAACTGGTATAATAGGGTGAGCAATATTGAGGTTAGGCGTCGAGCGCTAGGGAAGTAGGGGAAATCAATCGATGTGGCTGTGAAATTACTTTGGCTGAGACGTTTAGGACATGTGTTACATATGCCCAGCCTAGCCATCGCCTTCCTCGATGGACAATGTTAGCTGATATAAAGTTAGGTTGGAAAACATTTAGCTAGTGGTGGTCAAGCCAAAACATGGCCTCACAATTCAATGAAATCCACTACAGTTAGTTTAGGCCATGTAGGAAGATGTAGACTTCCTGGTTGGGGTCATCGGGACTGTAAATACCAATGGCTGCAGACAGTCAGTGATATTGCTCAAAGTGATCGTTCGCGATAGTTAGTGCAGATGCATCCACTCCTTGTGACTTATAATATCCAATAAAACTATATTGTTCTTCGTCATTACTATTCTTTTTGTCTCATATCTCTGTTTACTGTCTTTATTTTGCATTTTTTTTACTTTCTTCTCTTGCTTTGTGTGCTACATGGAGGGAATGTGGCGACTCGAACTAGCGCACATCTGTGCAAAGTTCTATATTGAAAGCAGCCAACCAGCCAGCCACTTGACTTAGCAGGGAGGTAAGAACATTTAACTGCTGATCAGTCCAAAATAGGACGAAATCTGAATCCTAGATTCCACTGCTAGTTATACTACCAAGCGCAATAAAATAGCAGGGTGTTTTTATCTCAGATTTATGTCTCACCCTACCCCCCTGTATGGTTTTCAAAATTACCATCAGCGAAATTTCAGACATTTCGCTTTCATTATCCCAAGTGGAAAAATAAAGTCAGGAAGCTCTAATTAGTAAAATTTCTCACAGTAGTAAATCTGTTTTATTGTCCTTGAATGTTTCTAAAACATATTTTCTTAATGTATAACATCTATTGTAGAATATTTATTTCTCTCTAACCAATAAAATCCAATTTGTTTCATCCTTTTCTGATCTTATATAAAGTTAGAGAATTAATGCGGTGAAGATGCATAACTCAGGTAGGTGGATATTTTTAATGTGGTTGTGTTTTTTTCTAAACTAAGTGACAATGGTTAGAGAACCACTGGAAAACCAGTAGGGAGTACTGGGCAGCTGTTTCCCCCGTCCTAGTCTGGGACTCTTCATCTGTACGCACCCAACGCCAGGGTTTGAACCCAGGACCTCTTGGTTACAAGGCGAGCTAGCTCGTAGACCATTCAGCAGCCACCAGGACCCGATCCAATGCCCAGCCCATGAATTCTAACTTCAACCTATTCACAACATAGCGCGGCCATTTCGCAATGTCTTCTTCGATGAGTTACTGCTTCATCTTCAACCTGCTGTACCCTACTGCTCACAGCTTAACACTGGAACCCCTGGTCACTGCCTGAATACGGCCAGTCACTAGTGAGCATCAGATTAATTTTCAAGTATTGGTTTTGTAGGGATTTTGTTTGATTGGATGGAGGATTTCATCACGAGCTGACATCAGTGAGAGAACCACTGGAGAACCTGAGAGTACTGGAGTACGAATACTTATAAACTAAGTGACTTGACTGTTGAAGCTTTTATTGTTCTTTTTGTAGACAACATCATCACAGCTGATCTTAATATGAAGTGAGTTCTGCACCATCACTATCATCATCAACGCGATGTATTCGTGTCTCTGTGACTGGTTATCTGGACTTTGAGGATGATTCGTAATAATAATATCTAACGTTTTTACGAGTTTGACCACGAATTGATATCAGTTAGAGAGAACCATTGAAAACCAGCCACAGGGAGTACTAAACAGCCAGCTGTTTCATCCTAGTTTGAAATCATCGGTAGTACGCACACACCACCAATTCATGGGCACGTTAAATCACGAATTGGTAGGAATTAGAATTCATGAGGTGGCCATTCAATCGGGTTCCAGTGGCTGAATGGTAAACGAGCTTGCTTTCTTGTAACCGGAAGGTCTTGGGGTTCAAACCCCTTGTGGGGTGGGTGCGTACTGCCAATGATTGCCAAACTAGGACGGAGGAAACAGTTGGCTGTCCAGTACTCCCTGTGGCTGATTTTCAATAGTTCTCTCTAATTGATATCAATCCGTGGGCAAACTCGTAAAACCAAATCTAATCAGGAAGAAAATAAAAGACAAATTCAGCGAAGAAAATTTTCTTTATCGACGAAATCATTTTTACGAAGCAAAAGTGTATAGCGGTCTATTATTGAGTAATAGAGGGTGACATAATTCATATAATTACTCGGAAGTAAAAAATAAAAGTTGTAAATTACGTGATACTCAACGGCACAAAGATAGAAATTTGATAAGGCTAAAATTGCTATTGAATGAGAAGAAAGCTGGTTATTGAGTGTCCACTTAACAAGTGTGAAGAGGGTGTCAAATTTCGATTTTATCTTTTCCTTTTTTAGTTTTTAATTTTAATTTTAGTTTGCTTTTACTTTAATAATTAATTCACTATTATAACTCCCACATGTTCCTTTTGTACATTTTACACCCTCTTCATACTTGTTAAATTGACACTCAAATAGCACCTTTATTCTCACTCAATAGCAATTTTAACCTTATCAAATTTCTATCTTTGTGCGACGAAACATCCATCCAGTACTCTTAGCTTTTCCAATGGTTCTCTAACTGATGTCAGCTCATGATGAAATCTTCCAACTAATCAAACCTCTGGAAACCAACCCACTTGAATAACATTCTTGTTTTTTTATTCAAACTAATCAAATGAATTAACCGGTTGTATGGAAAAGACGAAAACAATCGCAAAGACGATACTTATAAAACATACAGAAAGATCACTTGCAAATAAAAAAAAACTGGAATGCACTTTAAATTGATTCACTTTCTCTCTCTCTCTCTTCTGCTTATTTTTATTTAGTATTATTATTATTATTCACCGAATTGCCTGGAACAACTGTGTGTAATGAGGGTTTTAAGTAATAGGAGTCACAGTTTCACAGGTAAGAAAGTGCAAATACATAGATCAATCATACAACGAGATAGTTTTTTGGGCAGGGGGAAGGGGGGAAATAAATCGCCTTCTTAATTTCGCTTGTTTGAACTGTTTATCTTTCTAGGCAGTCGTTTTTTTGTTGTGATAAACAAAAATAAGTAGGTGAATAACGTTCATGAAGAAATCAATAATATAATATAATATATATATTGATATTTATTATAAACGGAAACCACAGTTTTACAAGAAGGATGGTAATTGAACTTGAGAGAGTGCTTGATTATCCACACTCGTTCGTATCCATCATCAAGCGCGGCAATTCACTTCCTCCTTCTGGTGTCTATGTTGGGCAAGGAGTCTCTGCGTGGGTGTGGACTCATATGCCGGTAAGTTCTCGGCTCACTGTGGTTCCTTATCCTTGGCATTTTTCAGAACCGTCGACTGCACAAACATCTCGTCAAAGTTGGAAGACGGAAGCTGAAGATATGTGTTTGAGCGATATAGGCCAGGCACGTTACTTGACCACCAATTGTTGTGTAAGGCCTTGAGTACTTGGAAGGCTACCCCTTTATTAACCTACTGATCAAGGGTGATTAAATTATGCAGTTGACAGCTAACTCAAAGACTTCGATAAGCTATCAAGCGCACACGTTCTCAGTAGAAAATTTTCGATCCCTGTACCTACGATTTAAGGACAAAATTCTGTGGACTCTACTTCAGACTGTATCCACAAGTTCACCTGCAGCTGAGGTGACACACAATATATAGGTGGAACCAATAGAATGATCCAATGTCGTCAAAAAGAACATGTTCCAAAATGGTCAATAAAACATATAGAAAATCCCAATGTAGTTATTAATATGCAGGAGAAAGTGGAGATGGATTCAACACTCGATGAGGAGGCCGCTGGGTGACATCGCGCTTCAGGCCAACGCTCGAGTGGAAACCGAAAGGGAAGCGGCGAGTGGTTCGTCGGTACAAGGGTGACATGGATGAGATCGTGTGAAGAGGACTTGAAACAGTATGGATTAACATGGACGCAGGTGAAAAGTACAGCAGAAGACAGAAGCAAGTGGAGACGTGCAGTTGAAATCCTATGTTCCACTAGGAACCCAAGGGAACAATAATACAATAATAATATAGTTATTAATCTGAATAGAAATCCAGCATCAACATCCATGGCAAAGCACTCATTATTGTCAGGGCACAAAATCAATATTAATGACTGCCTCACAATTATTTCATCACATGACTCTAATTCAAGGTTATCGAAGGTGATGGAAGCACTTTGGAGGATTAATCACATACATCCTAAAATATGTGTACAAAAAATAATAGACTTCAACCTTCGCTTACCGTGGACTACTTGACCTATTTAAATATGAATATCAAGTATTGGTTTCTGTAGGGATTTTTTATTTGATTGGTTGGGGGATTTCACAATGAGCTGACATCATGATGAAATCTTCTTTGTAACCAGAAGGTCCTGGGTTCGACTCTCCTGTGGTGGGTGCGTACTGCTGAAGAGTCCCAAACTAGGCTGGAAAAACGGCTGTTCAGTACTCCCGCAGCTGGTTTTCCAATGGTTCTTTAACTGGTGTCAGCTCATGATGAAATCCTGTAACCAATCAATCAAATCCCCACAAACGAATACTTGACCATTATTGTTATTATTACTGATATTACTCAGTTCGCAATTCTTCACATATTTAAGTTCTTTCTCTAATGACTAATTGTTTATCTAAATGATGTAATTAAGGCGTGAATCTCTCATACTCCCTTCTCCTTATCTACTTGAACATGACCTGAAAAACATTCACACGTGTCGTTTTGCATGATTAATTCAATGCAGTTTATTTACTTATCAGTCTTATATCTCACAGTGTATTCGGTTGAGGAAGAGTTCTACCTAAATGCGATGAATTCATTAAATCCTGCTGTAAGATCAATTCACTTCCCATCCTTGAATCAAGTCAACCTGTCCCGGATCAGCCTAGCATTGTTGCAACCCAATTATCCATGCCTAACGTGTCTATCCCCCCTTGTTTAATGAACTGTGTGTGTGTGTTTTTACTTCGATCCGTTTAGTCAGATCGTTGATCTCATGACCCAATCAGAGTATTTTTTGAACTGTTATTTTTGCTGACCCATGTCTTACTTTGTACTATTCTGTCGAGTTTATCTTATTTATTGATCTTCATCTGTATCATCCTACCTGGTTAAGTAGCCAATTAAATTCTATCTTTGTGCCTATGCTCTGTTTATCTCTTAATTGGGTTCATTCTTCTACTGACTGCTTACCTGAACGGTCGTGTCTGATCCGGCTAGTTCGCAATTTTGGCTTTAACGTTATTCCGCTCTGACAGCGGTAGCTTGCTTTCTGTTAAGCGTTGTGCTTTGAAACTCTTGAAACCGTTAAGGTTTGTTATATATATAATTATTGATTTGTTTATTTATAGTACCGTAGAAACAGTGACCGGCTTCTTGTTTGTTCTGAACCGGGATAGCCTTTATCTACGCGTGACTTAATTTCAAGAGATATTGCGCTTACACCTGCTTTAAACGGTTATAACCTGACTTATATATTCAAAAAGAAGCTGAAATGGGTCCCTCTCTTTCTCTGCCTTAATTAATTACAATGTTAACCTCTGGTTGATTACATAATCTTTTATGAGATGCAAATATTGATTTCTTATCAGTCTTGCTTGGTTACACCATCATTCATTAAAAGCTATGCTTCTTATGTTTGGTACCTAACTAACTAAGAACTAACGTGGTCTTATAATTTATGCAACTCACTATCTTTTTGCTATCATCACTGCCTCCCCCCACCACCCAACGTTTTATTCGAGAAACTTCAGTTACCTTGCATATATTATTATTATTATCATCATCACCAGAATTCATCATGCCTTACTAAAACTTAATATTTCCATTCATCTAATATACATATATAATGATCTTTCTTAACTATTGAACGATGTTTTGTGTCTGTAATGAGATGAAGGTATTTGAAATTGGTAGTGTTCTCTGAGCTGGTTGTTTTAGTTGTGGAGCTTTTGTCGTCCTTCTGGACAAAATCTTCAACGCATAGCATAAAGTGAACTGATTTAAATTTTCCATGAGTGATAGATAGAACTGTGTCTCCTGGTAACCATCTTTACATCCATATTGATCATTTTTTGTTGACTTGGATTTTAAACTTTCTCGTCACATGCGATTTACTTTTCATTAGTTGGTAGATTTGGTCTATATAAACATGTTTGTTCATCGCTGGTTGATTCATCTGAGTACCAGGCTTCTAGGAATTCCTTGACTGCATTACTGTCTAGTGTTTCCTCTGTTTGCAATTTCGAAATTATCCCAATCAACAAAATTAATGTCCATAATTATCCACATGCATTGATACGAAAGAAAATATATCGTGTCTATTCACAGCTGATTTGTGTTCTTGCATTCTGATTCGAAAGGAGACGCCCACTTTGGCTGATGCAATGGCTGTTACTGTTCATACAAGCAATTTATTTTGTAAATGGTATTAATTTTATCTTCTCTTTCTGTTGTGTGGATCTTTCGATTTGCACAATATCGAATGAAGTGATTGTGCTGGCTGTCTGACTGGCTTGTGTGCTATATATATTTTAAACGGTTTCAATATTCTAGCTGTTATTTCAGAGATACTTCTTTTTGTATGTGATAGGATGAATTTTCTTGTAGTCTTCGATGATGGGTGACGCGGGTTCGAATCTCAGAAGGGACATCAGTTCCTTCAAGGTTGCAGATACGCCTTGCTGATGAGTGCCAACTAGTACGAAACCTAGGTTAGGCCAAGCTTCCTGCCGATTGCCTCCAACTATCTAATACCAACAATTCACAGTGCACCGTAATGGCGAGCCACCTAGCATGGTGTCCACATTGCAAACATGACTGATAGAATTCAGTCTGCACCGAAGATAGGACTAGACACATTACACTAGTTACTGACTAGTGTGCAATCAAAAATATCCAATACAGTCCTACTGTAATTGACTGTGATATTATATATATATATATATATATTGACGGATTTACATGTTCAAGTTGGCTAAAGTCAGTTAGTCTATGATTTTGGTATCATTTTAGTTAACTGTAATTGACTGTGACATTATTATTGTTGTTGTCGCTTGTTACCCTTCTCGTTAGGAGGATATCCATTCTTTTTGAAGACAGTTATTAGGTATTTTTCTTCCATTTCTTTTCATCGCTGTTGTGAACAGTTGACAAGAGATACTGACGACATAAAATGATACATGATCCATAAGTTGGTATTGCTTTCTTGAAAATATCCATCTAATTTTTAGATCAAAAGAAGATGGTGATTTTGAGAGAGAACAGTTGTTTTCGATGACATCTTCTCTAGGCTATACAAGCCTGCCTACTATCGCCAATGATTTTCCTGATTGCAGTAGATTGGATAATGCGAAAAACAGCGGGCAATGAGGAAACAGGCATAAAATGGACTCACACAAAAAACTTGGAGTATCTGGACTTCGCCAATGATATATGTCTGATTTCCCACAAACTGGAAGATATGAAAGCGAAAAGCAACAAGTTGACGATAGAAGAAACATCCAGAGAAGATGGCACTTCAGGTGAACATAGAGAAAAGAGAGGTGATGAAGATTCCTAGGCAACACAACCAACAGAAACGACAACAACAACAGACAATGATCAGCATAAATGGGAGGAACCTGAAAGAAACAACCTCTTTTACCTATCTGGGAAGCATCGTCTCAACTACAGGCCTACGGAACTGACGAGGATATCAAAGCAAGAATCAGAAAAGCAAGACAAGCTTTCACTACCCTCAAGTCTGTGTGGAGGTCAACAGCACTCAGCATGCAAATGAAAATAAGATCCGGATTTTCAACTCCAATGTGAAGTCAGTCACTGCTACTATACGGATCAGAGACTTGCACTGCGCGTCATAAAGAGCATCTCAAACAAACTACAGACCTTCATTAACAATTGTCTTCGCTCAATTCTACTCAAGATGAGAAAGCCGGCCAGAGAAGATCAGCAACAGGGACCTCTGGGAGCGAACCAACCAGGAACCGATTGTGAAATAAACATGCAGGAAAAAATGGAGGTGAACTGGCCATACTCTGAGGAAACCATCAAGTGACATCACTATACAAGCCCTCGAGTGGAACCCGAAAGGGAAGCGGCGAGTTGGTCATCAGTGCAAGGGTGACTTGGAGGAGATCATGTGAAGAGGAGATGAAAGCGTGTGGGCAGACTTGGAGACAGGTGACGACTCTAGCAGAGAACCGAACGCAATGGAGACGTGTGGTTGAAGCCCCATGTTCCTCTAGGAATTTAAGGAAATAATAATAATAGGCTGTACAGTTATAAATTCAAGAATCCATTAGAAGACAAATAGCATAATCAGCCAAAAGAGCCACGTGAAAGTGGTATCAGAAACTCTAGTATTAGGGTACAATGTATGAGATGGAATGATACGTCATTAATTAACATTGTCAACTGAAATTAAGTCAAATGTACAGTCAGTCATTCAGAAAATGAGATAAAAATATGTGAATCGACAACTAGATGACATACATTTATGTTTTATTTATAGTCAACAGAAGGTTAGTTCCATTGGGGGTCGAGGGGTGTAGGAGGGTGATGAGTATGGTGGAGGTATGTGTAGATGACACATTTACTGTACTTAGAACACAAGATATAGATAGGTTTTTCGAACACATCAACTCGAAGGTAGAGGCAATTCAATTCACTTATGAACTAGAAAGTCAGGAAGCGGGGGAGCTTCCAATGTTAGATTGTAGCGTAAAAGGGAAAAAAAAGGGAAGTTAAACACACTAGTGTGTTTACAGGAAACCAACACATTCAAACAGATATCTGGACTTCCGATCATCCCATCTTATGTCAGTGAAAATAGGATTGGTGAAATGTTTAAGTGACAGAGCACAATAACTAAGTAGTATCAAGGAAAATTTAAGACAGGAAGTGAGGCATATAAGAGAAGCTTTGAAACTTAATTGATCATTACCCTGATAAATTAGTCAGGAAATATGTAAGGAAATGTAAAAATAAAATAAATAATGATAGTAGTGATAGTGATAGTAATAATAATAATAATATTAATGACGACATGCATGTCAAATATGCTCAAGACAACACCAACAATAAGGAGTCTAAATCATCAGTAGTAATTCCATACAAAAAAGGAACCTCGGGAACAACCTTACGCAGAATTCTTAACAAGGCAGGAATAAAAGTGGCTGGCATTCTAACCCACAAACTCAATTAGAAACAAGCTTTGTCGGTTATAGGATCAATCCTGTGGAGCCTTTAAAACAAAATAATTTAGTTTATCTAATACCCTGTCTTCAATGATTGTCTGGTCAAATACATAGGTCAAACTATTAGAACAGGGGCAGTTAGACTAGCCGAAGATAAAAACTTAGCAAAATCTAGATTGGGTGACCCGAAAAAGATAAGAAATCTGGAGAATAGTTCAGCTATGGCACTCACTATATGCAGTTACACACAACCATACAATAGGATGGGATAGGATGACAGTTTCAAAATCTAATGTAACAGCAGGGTGGAGGGATAGATTGATAACAGAAGTTTCGTGTATCGAATCAACTGCAAACACGTGTAAATAGGAATGATTCAACATCTGTTCACCCGGACATCTGGAAAATTCTACTATCCTTACGACGACGAATAGAAGAGAACAGAAGAAACTATAAAAGTCAAGTTTCGAAGTCGTGTGACTATAATTTATGATATGATTATGAGCCACAATAAATTTTGTTCAAAACGTCATCCAGTAAATAATAATAATACTGTTTCACTCACTGTGTGTGATACATCTAATAAACCAAATAATATGGAATGATGAGTTATATTCACTGGTGTGTGAGAAATATGATTCCCACAAAATACATAGAACCAAATACCAATAAATGGGGAACACTGAATGTACCTTCAAGCAAGGGCTGAGAGATATCAAGTGTGTAGTGATAAAGAGGTTAAATTGTGAACTGTAATAAAACACTAGAGACATTATAATCTTTGTCTAAACTACAAAGGGGTTGGCACTTAATATAAGGGTGATGATAGTGTAAAATAAACTAGGTGAGAATGAAATAAGAAAGGTATAATATTGAAACTACAGAAGACAAGGGCCAGGCAACAGATCGTTTATTGAGGAAATCAACAGATATTTATAGATTTTCATGTACATTATTATAGATTATTGTAAGTAAACAAACACAGTCTTCTGATTGGTGGTTTCTCGCTGAACGTTAATCTTTCATCTCTTTGTGGCCATTTACTTGAAGGTCACACCATATATCTGCGAATCGTATCCGCCCACGCAAAGTCTGCTGTTGTGATTGGTTGTTGAGTCAGTCTTTGTTCTTATTTCTTTCATGGCCAATATTGGGGACGTAAACAATGACGTTAATTACTGTCTACCAATTTTGACTGACAGCCAGCTCTCACCACAATATGACATGAAAATATGGATGATTATGTCCAAGCTCACCACCTTATAGTAAGCCTGGGTAAACAAACAGGATGAATGTGCTGCTTTTGCATACATAGGTCAAGGTTTCTTCTTATGAATCTCTATAGATTTAGAGTGTGTGTCAGTCGGGAATCACACCTAAGAGATGTGCGTGGTTGGCGAGCATTTAAAACACTGAACCACAGGTGCATAGTTGACTCCCAAAAGTGTATCCATTCTAAACTTATTAAGCTAGCGTTACACAATGCAAAAGTGACTAGTTCATCAAGAATGTTTTTTGAAACTAAAGCCTCAAGTTTAAGAACGTTTGGATGAATATTCTACTGCAACCTCAATAAATGATATGTACACTGAAAACAGCTTTTAAACCATTAAGCCACTGGGACTGCAAGTACTAACCAGGCCCAAAGTTGCTTAACCTCGGTAATCGGACGAGAACCGGTGTTTTCAACGCGGTATAATCGCCGTCGAGAGAAACTCCAAAGGCTTACGTTGAGGAGGATACCGTCGAATGATATCTGGCTCCACACTGGTCAGCCAGAAAGATTTAGCAACAAAAAACTCTGCCTGGCCGGCTGGCGACGAACCAACCAAAAGCCAACTCCTCAACAAATATGTATGAGAAAATGGAGATGCACCGAGCACACGCCACTGAGGAAGCCGTTGAATGATATTGTGCGCAGTGCAGGCCATGGCTACAGTGGAATCCTAATTTGAAGTGACGTGTGGGTCGTCAGTGAGAGGGTGACTTGGAGGAGATCGTGGGTCGAGGAGGAGGTAAGGACCAGAGATCATGGGCAATCGTGGACCCAGTTGATGTATTATTGAAACCCTGTGTTCCACTCGGAACCCAAGGGAATAATAATAATACACTGAAAGTCAAAATATCTTGAAAGTAATTAGTAAAAAAGAAGGTCAAAAATAATGTTGACATTAAAAAGGAACTGTGCATAATCTTTTCACTTTTGAGCGAGATAAAATGCATGGTCATTTGAATAGGCACTGAACAGTGATGAACACATATGGAGGGGTCTAATACATATTTGCACAAAGTATAAATCTTCCAAAAACCCATTTGAAGTTCATTAGTCAAACGATACGCATCGACGGTTTAGTGGTAGAATGCTAATCCTCCAACCCCACACGTGATCCGACCTTCGATTCCCAGCCAACGCACTCCTAAACCGCGCTTAACTGATAGTGAGTGTGGTAAGTAGGGAAAAGATTAAGCGTAAGGCTAGTAACCTCACTCCGTAGAAAACGATACTGAAAATTTTAAGTTTGTAATTTGTAACGTGAAGGAATGAAGAAAACGTCAAAAAAATATCAAGAACTAATATCAATGAAAAAAAAGACGACACTTTTAAAGTATACTCACTTTATTTCTTTGATTATTCTCTGAACTGTCTGACATTTGAAGACGATTAAGTTCATTAGCTTCTGATCCCTGTAAAGTAATTAAAATAACTTATTTTTTACTCTGTACTAGACAGAATACATATATTGAATTAACGAAACTGGCCAAGTTGAAATTTAAGCACCACTAACTAACTACCAATGGAGTGCGACCGCACCAATGACCTTGAAACGCTCACTGAGCAAATAGGTGAAATCCGGCAGATAATGTTGTCATCATCTTTAAAATATGCTCTTCGAAGTGTTAGGTTGTTAGATGGGATATCTGCCAAGTTTCAGCTCAGTCTTTGGAAAGATTAAGGTACGCTTTAAGCCGAGGACAAGTTAGGGTTAAGTTAACCTAATAAGGGCGACATTAGGGTGTTGGTGCGAGGGAGATTACAGTAAGTTTTGGAGATATTTCCACGTTAGAGTTAGGTTTAAGAGAGATTAGGGTTATTGTCAGGGATAGAAGACCTAAATAATTACATGCATCGAATTTGATTGAATTACTCTGTTGACATAAGAATAGAACTTGTGCAATATTGAGGTTAGGCGTCGAGTGCTAGGTAAGGAGGGGAAATCTGTCGACGAGACTGTGAAATTACATCGATTGAGATGGTTAGGACATGTGTTACGTATGCCTAGCCATCGCCTTCCTCGATGGTCAATGTTAGCTGATATAGGGCCAGACTGTAAAAGAGCTAGCGGTGGTCAAACGAAAACATGGCACCAGTCAATGAAATCCACAACATTAGTCTAAGCCACGTAGGAAGGTGTAGACTTCTTGGTTGGGGTCCTCGGGACGACAAAAACCAATGACGGCTGGAAACAATTGGTGACATGGCTCAAAATCGTTCTTGATGGCTGGTGCAGATGCATCCACTCCTTGTGACTTATGATTTCCAATGAAACTATATTGTTCTTCCATATTACTATTCTTTTTACCTCATATCTCTGTTCACTGTCTCTATTTTGCGTTTCTTTTTACTTTCTTCTCTTGCTTTGTGTGCTACATGGAGTGTGGCGACTTGAACTGCCGCACATATGTGCAAAGTTCTATATCGAAAACAGACAGACAGGCAGACAGAACTTGTGCACTGTGATAGGGTATAATTCCATTGTGGAGAAAATTTATTTTGATAAATTTTCACAGTGTTATACAGTAATATTTACTGATGACAACGTTTCGAGCACAATTTATTGCTCAGTAAATATTACTGTATAACACTGTGAGACTTCATCAAAATAAATTTTACCCATAATGGAATTACACTCTGTTGATACTCCAACCTAAAACTGAGGGCTATTTTTATCACGTGTGAGAGGAAGGTATCCTCTGTAACACTTTTCTACAGTTTTTATGCATATTTTCTTCATAAATATATGTATTCTATAGACAAAGATGCCTCCTTCACGTGATTGGTGCGTTCGAGGTCATGAAATTATTAACGGGTTAAGAGGTGGGAAAATAGACAAGTTAGGTCAAGTTAAAAGGACATATTGAAGGTCGAAATAACAATGAAGATCACTAAACCAAATAACAAAGGTAATAGTACATCTTCTATGGTATCAAAACAAAGTTTACCATGGAAGGTTTGGTGTGATGATGAATTGTTACTTCGAACGCATAAAGGTGCTTTAAACTTCCGAATTGCTTGGGCTTCCGCAAAATTTAGGATATGCCTCAAATTCGTCTTATAGATAGGTTTAAAGAATGTGTAAACATCAATTTCATGTCCTGTCTCTATTGTATGTTTTGCAATAGAGGAGCTAGGTCTCCTGTTCTCACCATAAATGGGTTCCGGGGATTCTATTTGCTTCTGAAGCCACTTTGGAGTATGCTCTTACTTGCAGAGATCAATGAGTCTTCCCTACATATGGGTGACCACAAAAACATTAAAATTGGTATATACAGTGGGATGTGACAGCATTTCACGCATCGTCTAAGGGCTTAAATGGATATAACGGCTTCACATTCTCAATTATATATATATATATATATATGTTGGCATACGATGTGAAGACCTTATACGTTGACTGTAGGATAAGGAAGGTAATCAAACCAATGAGATTTTGTAGCAGGCTTCATTGATTGAGGTGGTTAAGTTATGTTTGAGTCATGCTCACCTTCACTGCCTTACTCGATGGCCAATCACGCGCCTGAAGTCAAATTACGTCACGAAACAGTCTACCAGTGGTCATACAACATAACATCGAGTCACCGCTGAAAGTAGGAGTTATGAAAGGAATAGCTGTTTTTGCTTTCTGTCTCCTCTACTAACTGGTACAACATCTTGAGAAATATTGAGGTCAGGTGGAGAGTATTATGTAAGGAAGGGAAGACAGTCAGTTAGCTTTTTGAAGCTACATCGATTGAGATGATTACGATTGACTGATGACTGACTGGTTTCAACATCAAACTTTGCACCGATGTGCAGCAGTTCAAGTAGCCAAACTTCACTCAGCACACAAAGCAAGAGAAGAAAGTAAAAGAGAATGCAAAACAGAGACATAAGGCAAAAAGAATGGAAATATTGAAGAACCATATAGTTTTATTGCTATTATAAGTTGCGAGGAGTGGATGCGTCTGCACTATTGAGAAGGATTTTGAGCCATATCACCGATTGTCTTCAGTCTTCATTAGCTTTTACCATCCCAAGGACTCCAACCAGGAAGTCTACACCTCCCTACGTAGCTGGCTGGCTTAAACCAACTGTTGTGGATTTCATTGACTGGTGAAGCCATGTTTTCGTTTGGCCACCATTAGCTTTCTCTTCTCCAACTTGATTAATTCTATGTCAGTCAGCTAACATTGCCCGTTGAGCAAGGTAATGTCCAGGAATGCGTAACACATGTCCTAACCATCACAGTCGATGTAGCTTCACAGCCTCACCGATTGATTTCTCCTCCTTACCTAGCACTCACTGGACGCCTAACCTCAATACTTGGTTATGAGGTTACAATGGTTACTACACATGTTGTGCACCCGAAGCCCCTACCTTCCTCGGAGAGAAATGTTATATAACATAGGATTATCTTAGGAAAGAGTTATTAGTGTTCAGATCAAAACCTGGCATCATTGACAGTAAGTTTCAGCAACACAGGGAGTTGTAGACCACTCGGTTAGGATCCTCCAGAGTCTAGGAAGTAATGTTTTCAGAGACTATTGGTGATATGATTCAAAATCGTTCTCAATGACAAAGATATACATTCACTCTTTATGATTTGCAATAATCCATTAAACCCTCGTGTCTTTTCAAGTTATTCTTCTTTCACCTTCACATTTCTTGGACACTTGAACTGGTGCACTTTTATGTTTTAATAATAATAATAATAATAATTTGCTTTATTCCAAAACAGTACTTGGGATACAGAATGGAATTCTCAGCATTTTTACTACAGTATTGCATCCAGTTTGTACATTATCAATAAATAGAATTCTACATAAATTAAGGAAATCTCAGTTCATTATGACAACAACATATTAGCATGTCAGTAGCAAAGGCGAAAGTGAACAGAATGTTTGAAGGTGTTAGAAAAGTAGGTGCTATCATATTTACTGGCGTAAGCGGAAGAAAGAAACAAAGCAGAACAAAGCGGAAAGAAAGAAAAAGAGAGAGAGAAAAGGAAAAGAAAGAAAGAAAATGTTGTGCCTAAAAATGATATGAGTTGGAAAGACGAGGTCCAGTTGTACTATTGACTATTTAATAAGTTATAGGTATCACGCTTAATGCTTTCTTTATCGCACAGAACACGAGCTAAGTAGGGTATGGTTGAGTTTTTGTACTTGCTGGTGCGAGCATATATTTGTGAAATTCTCCGCTGAAATTCAGTCAGTGAGTCAATCAGTCAGTCAGTCAAGATCAGAAGTCGAAGCAAAATAGCCTTTGAAAGCAGACAAGAAAAAACCATTCCATCGATGTTGAAACACTCAAACTAGCCTAACTTACTGATTTATCCGACAGGGAACTTTCAGGACTCATTGAATTCGACAAACCATCACTACCACTTCCACCTCTTGTTGTAACTACTAAGGATGAATTTGTCTTATGACATTCACGTCGAAGGTAAGCATGATCTGGTGGTGTCCAACTGCCGCCACTACAACCATCACGAACACCGCCGCGAACAATTGCATCAATATTATTATTATTATCATTGTTATCTTCACAATACTCTTGTTGACCATCACCTTTCATCATTATCATTCTTCCTTGATCATAGTGACTAGTTGATCCTTGATAAGTTGTTAATGATCCACACGAACGATAACCATCGGAGCTTTTTGAACTAGCATAGGTATGATTATTATTGATATTATCAGTATTAACGGTATTATTATTTTTATTGGATTTTTCAATTTCCAGTTGATCCGTTGTCAATGGTATCAACCTATTTGAGGTCGGATTTTGTTGGTAATTATTAAATGGTGGTGATGGACTAGAGGATGAGTTTGGAAAATTCTTGAACTTCTCCATACCAGATTGGACAGTTAACTCTGATGGTGCTCTTGTACTTGAATTCTAGGTGAGAAAAAAAAGAAAACAAAAGCAAAAATTGAAGGCTAAGTAATTACTCAGTACTGAATTCAAATTTTCAAAAGAATGGATACGGAACAAAGAGTACTCTTTTCGATAACATCATCGTCAGGCTCTGTAGTTATATATATACATTATAGTGAATGAATGAATTAGTGTTATTACCAACATTATTGCTGTTTAAATAACATCGAATCATTAATATTGATAGATTACAGCCCAATAGCATCAACATAACAATAAACTGAATGTCAGAAAAATTAGGAAAGATAGTAATATTACAAATTCATGAATTTACAGTCTCTACTGAAAGCCGGCCAGAGCAGTAGTAGTGGCTAGCTGGACTTGCTTCTTTTGAACACAGAGCACTGGTTGTTTGAGGCGAATTGCAATAGCCTCTGCTGTTTGGAGCATGTGGTGCTTCGATGATTTTGGCAATTTATTAGGCACGCGGTAGATGATAGAGAAGGATTCTTCCATGCTGGCTTTGTGGCCGGATTGCACCAGATGGTCCAATATCATACTGTTAATGGTTTTCACTACACCTTTACTTAGCCATAGTGGAATTACTAACTGACTTCAGGTTTCAAAATTATTGAAAACCAACTTTGTGTACTAGTTAATCGTTTCGTCCTAGTTTGAGACTCTTTTATGCAGTACACACTCGCATTCATTACTCTACTGCCAGCGATCGAACTTCAAGTAACTTGAGGTTACAAGGAGAGTTCATTGATCATTCACAGACACAAAATGGAATTTAGTGTCCAGTCCATGAATTCTAACTTCTACTAATTCCTAAAACTGACTACAGGATGAAATCGTCTGAAATTCTATTTTTAGACGTTGCGAGGGACAAATACTCTCCAGTGGGTGCGTACTGCCGATGATTCCCAAACTAGGATGAAACAACAGCTGTCCAGTACTCCCTGGTTTTCAATGGCTCTATAACTGATATCAGTCCGTGATCAACTCGTAAAATCATAACAAACCCTTATAAACCAAACTTTAGAAAACTCTCCAACAATATTTGTCTAAACATTTGTAAAAAATTATATTTGCAAAGTCTCAGCGAGATTGAAATAAGTAATTCCAACGTTTCCGGTCTTCAGCAATCTGGTCCGAACTTCTTCAGGGAAATTAATCGAAATTAACATAACATAGGTTTATATATTAAACGAACATCACTTGTTTTTAAAAATTCGTCCAATCATCAGTCATTCAACAACTATCAACAAGTATAATAAACAAAATTTTATGAGCTGTGATCAAAATTTGACCTCGGACTTACAAATATTGGTCTACCTTTGTTAAACACTTTAAACAGAGTGTGTATGTGTGTGTGGGTAAACAGTTGTAAAACATTTCTTAGCGTCTCCATAAGAAGCAATGGACAGTCGAGAATTTTGACCGAGTATTAATAATTAGTGATACATATCAATTTTTTATAGTTATTAATAAGGATTTTCTATGCATCAGCTAACATCACGCCTTCATGTCTGTTCAAACTGTTAGTATCTAGAATTTTATGATTAGACGTATTTTCAAAATTATGGTGTTCAGGATTAGAGTTTGGTAGAAGCACCCCGTAGAACTGATTGCTTTGTCTTCTTTCTGAATATTGACCTGCTTTATTCAACCTACTGGAGAGTTGTCAGGTGACTCGACAGCTACGGATTTAGGATATGCATTATTCTGTTGCAGACAACGGAGAGTGAAAACACTCATCCCTCATTACCAAATTCAAATCTGATCAGGAATTAACCAATCTCAGGTTAAAGATTCATTGAAAACCAACTCTGATTACTGGTTAAATGTTTCGTCCTAGTTTGGGACTCTTTTATCTAGTACACACACGCATTCATTATCCTACTGCCATGGATTGAACTTCAACTACCTAGAGGTTACAAGGAGAGTTCATTAATCATTCATAGACACTAAAACGGAATCCAGGGACTAGTCCATGAATTCTAACTTTTACTAATCACTAAAACTGACTACAGGATGAAATCGTCTGAAATTCTATTTTTAGACGTTGTGTGGGACAAATACTCTCCAAAAATATTTGTCTAGTGTTCATAGTAAATATCTCGAAGTAGAAAAAGTTAGAATTCATTAGCTGGTCATTGGATTATATCTTAGTGACTGAATGTCATGGAATTGGATCCCCTACGCCGGTTCATGACGAAATCTAACAAGTGAAATAAGCTATCTGAAATCACCCAACCTGTAATTTCACAATTTGTCAACTCTTGTATCTTACCTATTCTACTTTATTGCTCCCCATTAGTCTTTCCTGGTCTATTGAAAAAGGACTATGCCATCCTGAGAAGGATGTTGAAGGTAGTTAGTAGGACTAGTGGTGTAAAACTCAGTCAGCTCGTCACTACTTTAGTTGATGGGCATCTGAATACATGCGAAAAATGGTCTAAAACCATACTCTCCGACCCCCAATACCCCCTCTATTCCCAACTCTCGCCTTGTATCTCATCAAGTAGAACCAGAAATCAGTATAAAATCATCTATGCTCGTACAACCAAGTACAGTAACTCAACGATACCATATTTGGCCCATGTTCTAAGTGACAGAGACAATGTTAAGCGCGAAACCTATGACTTGCTTTGTTGTTAATATCATAATTTTAGGCTCTTCTATTTCTCTCTTATTTTGTATTCTATAGTGAACTCCTTCTTAAACATACTTAGCTACCTAAATTATTAACATCGGCTTCCTTTTTTGTACTTCACTCTATTCCTTCTTTTGTGTACCTACTGGTTCCGACTATTACAAAATTGTCCTGTCATTAACCATCATGTAATTATTAGTTTTTGTGGTTGTTTTTTTGTTCGGCAGTATTAACTGACAATCTTGGTTGTGAAAGCCATTATCACCATCTTAAAACTTTGTATTATGCAGGATTACTCACACTTCCACTACAAACACTGCATTAGACCTAACAATAAAAAACAAAACAACAACCCTGAAATGTTATTTTATGATTGTTTAGTGTTGTTTCAATCAAATTAACTGATCATCTTGGCGATAAACATTCTTAAATATCATTTCATAACTTCTTGTATGACTATAGCTTTACTGTCACCATGTATAATCATATCATAGCTTCCACTACCCAATACTAAGATATTATTTTATGTTGTTTATTCTCCTTTCTACTTCTTGGTATTTTTTCGCATTTTTTAATTATTTTTGTGTTTTTCCTGTCTTTTTTTGCTGTTGGTGTCTTTATATTTATTTTTTTTGAAATACTCCTTTTAAATGTTTGATAAAATGAGATGCAAATATTTTAGATATGTGCTGAAAATTCCACACTGTACCACTAGTACTATTTCTGGAATGAAGCAAATTATTATTATTATTATGATGCATCCCTTTGAATTTCAAATGCAACACAAAGGGTTTCATGAATACATTAATTATCTTTTCACCCTGTGTCTTCTGCTGATTTTAAAAGGTAATTCCATCGTTTCCAACAAAGGAAATCATTTCCCCTTCACATGATTTGCCCTGTGTTTGTCTCCCACTGACCTACACCAAAACTTGTCTCAGCTTTCTCATTCGGTCTTCACTCTCCATGGTCTCCTTATGCGTTTGTCCGATCAATTTCCATTTCCTCCGGCCATATTTGCTCGTTTCCAGAATTCCTTGTTTTTTTCTCCTTTCTGTCCGGCTGGTAACCAGGTTCTTAGATATTGAGAAAGTGAATGCCACTGCTGAGATGAATGTCTACACAGTAGCCTGTTCTGAATCCAGAAAAAGTGTGAAGTTTTCATCAGGTTGTTTGTAGGTATTTGATTTGTTTCATTAAGAACCAAGGAGTACTAGACAGCTGTTTCGTCCTTTCTTGGGACTCATCACCAGAACATGCACCCATTGAGCTTCGAAACAAATCAAAAATCCCTACGACAGAAAAACTCATTAGAACTAATCTGATACTCGCTAGCGACTGACATCAACAGGATGAAGTTGCCTGGAGTTAGATTTTAGTGAGAAGTCTTGACCAGTGGATTCGCCAGTGCTAGTCACGCTAAATATATCAAGAATTGGTAGAAGTTGAAATTCACGGGCTGGCAATTCAGGTGGGTACCAGCACCACTGAATGATTTACGATTTAGCTTGTTTGTAACTGGAAGGTCCTGAGTTCGAGCCCTGGCAGTAGGTAAGTACTGCCGATGGCTCCAAAACTAGGAAAGAAACAGTTGGCTGTCCAGTACTCCCTGATTTTGTTGTTGTTCTCTCTAACCGACATCAATCTGTGATCAAACTTGACAAGTAGGAAGTTTGGGCGTGGAGGTTGTCACCCTACCCCCCTTGAAAATCAATTCAATCTCAATAAAATCAGTTTCAAAGGGCAGAAAAAAAGTCTTCTTGTATTCGGAAGAATAGTAATAATGATAATCGTGGTATACAACATTGAAAATTAATTCCCATTTTCGTTTTAAAAATCTAAAAAATATGAAATAAAACAACGCAAATCTCAGAAAAGATATCTTGTCGGTGACTTCATCCTCAAAAGATATATATATCGCATTTTTATACACATTTTCGCATAGTTACAATTATTTTATTGAATTCAACATACAAATGAATAGCGTTTCCGACTTCTTTGTACTTCAAAATCTCGCGCCAGCTGCACTGACAAATCGAAGTTGTGTGTGTGTGTTTAAAAGCAACTGTAGTCCAACCTCTACATGTCTATTAAGAATCTAGTTCTATTGGGCTCCGGTTAATCGTCATTTTTCACTCATTCTCTCTACTTTCTTTTCATTTTTAATTATATAAAAATAACTTATTTCAATAGTATGTTTCTGCACAAATCTCGTTCACACCTGTCGTCATT
Organism: Trichobilharzia szidati; assembly: GCA_944472155.2. NCBI lineage: Eukaryota > Metazoa > Platyhelminthes > Trematoda > Strigeidida > Schistosomatidae > Trichobilharzia > Trichobilharzia szidati. The sequence goes on along the minus strand of OX235274.1, from coordinate 125,394,094 downwards.
TTGTAAAAGACCATCGTTATTTCACATGTTACGCAACTATTTTCTAATCTTATGTAATTTTCCTTCATTAGCCCCTCCTTTCTGATTTATATTCATCATTTACACCTTTAAAAAGTTTATATCCAATTGAAAACTAGTATCACCTTTAGTCTCCCCTTGTTGCCACTTCGTTAAACAAAATAATAATAATTATTAGTACTATTTAATTCATTTGTAAAAAATTATATTTGTAAAATCTCAGCGACATTGAAATAAGTAATTCCAACGTTTCGTTCGGCAATCTGGTCCGAACTTCTTCAGGGAAATTAATCAAATTAACATAACAGAGGTTTTATATATAAAAGGAACATCACTTGTTTCTAAAAACTTCGTCCAATCAGGAGTCATAAAACAGGTATCAGGAAGTATAGTAAACAAACGACATTGTATGAGCTGTGATCGAAATTTGACCTCGGACTTACAAATATTGGTCTACCTTTGTTAAACACTTTAAACAGAGTGTGTATGTGTGCGTGTGTGTGGGTAAACAGTTGTAAAACATTTATTAACGTCTCCATAGGAAGATATAGACAGTCAGGAATTTGACCAAGTATTATTAATTAATTAGTGATAAATATCCATTTTTATTTATTAATAAGGATTTCCTATGCATCAGCTAACATCACGCCTTCATGTCTGTTCAAACTGCTAGTATCTAGAATTTTATGATTAGACGTATTTTCAAAATTATGGTGTTTAGGATTGGAGTTTAGTAGAAGTACCCTGTCGGACTTATTGCTTTGTCTTCTTTCTGAAGAATTGAGCTGCTTTATTCGAACTATTGGAGTTGTCAGGTGACTCGATACTAACAGTTTGAACAGACATGAAGGCGTGATGTTAGCTGATGCATAGGAAATCCTGATTAATAAATAAAAATGGATATGTATCACTAATTAATTAATAATACTTGGTCAAATTCCTGACTGTCTATATCTTCCTATGGAGACGTTAAGAAATGTTTTACAACTGTTTACACACACACGCATGCACACTCTGTTTAAAGTATTTAACAAAGGTAGACCAATATTTGTAAGTCCGAGGTCAAATTTTGATCACAGCTCATACAATTTTGTTTATTATACTTGTTAATACTTGTGTTTATGAGTCATGATTGGACAAAGTTTTTAAAAATATGTGCCTTTTATATATAAAACCTCTGTTATGTTAATTTTGATTAATTTCCCTGAAGAAGTTCGGACCAGATTGCCGAACGAAACGTTGGAATTACTTATTTCAATATCGCTGAGATTTTACAAATATAATTTTTTACAAATGTCTACTTCTCACTCGGCGCCAGAATATTTTAGAACTATTCGGTCAAATCTTGACGACAGTTCATTTGAATTATTTAATTCAATTTTAGATTTTCCCATCAATTGATTGGACTAAAGTGCTCGGTCTCAGGTTGACATGTCGGCTTCTTGTGCAAATACTTCAACGATGTCTGTTGGGCATGTAATTACAGGTTAATTGGTGGACGGTGACTAGCAGTGGAATCCAGCCAGGATAACGCGCATTTCGTCCTATTTGGGACTTGTCAACCAGCTGGATGTACCTGCATTCCGCAATGAGTGATGATAGACGGGAAAATCTAGATTTGAATTAAATAATAAATATGACCCGATGCAAAAGAGGTGGCCAGCTCTCGTGGCCCAAGTGGTCTAATGGATAACGCTTTGGCTGGCGTTTGAAACTATGGGTATTGGGTTCAAGCCTCGGTGGGAACATCACCGCTCACTCACTGAGGAATGCAGGAACATCCAGCTGGTGAACGAGTCCTATAATAATAACTGTAACAATGTGAACTCATCATTTAATTCAATTCGGACTTTCTCATTGAGTAATTGATTGAAACGAAGTGTTAAGAATATGGTTGATTAGTCAGCGGCTTCTTGTGAGCGGATGCTTCGACGATATCTGAGGAGTTAACCCAAAGTAAATTTGGCTAAGTGAATATAGGAATAAGACAAGATTGCCTGCCTGCCTACCATCACCGATGATATTCCTGACTGTGTTGGACTAGATTATGCGGCCAAACCGTGCATCGGGAGTGATGAGAAGAGAGTGGAATACGCTAGACCGACAAGAAGAGTCCAAAATATTTCGATTCATCCCTAATTTCATACCAACCGGAAAACTTACAAGCAAAAGCCAGCAATTTTACAGAAGATGCAGACAGCGAAGAAGGGAATTTAAGTGAACATAGAGAAGACGGAAGTGATGAAGATAACCAACCAACCAACCAACCATCCAGCCAACAGCAACAACAACCAGCACCAATCACTGTCAACAGGAGTATTTTGAAAGAGGCCACTTATTCCACTTATCTTGGAAGCACGATTTCAACTACAAACGACGGCACGGATAAAGATGTCATGAC